>JAFEMH010005684.1:0-153362 GCA_022495995.1 Adenophora triphylla var. japonica
CAATCAAAATTGACGAAATTGAGCAAATTAAGAATGCTTACCCCAACCGATTGAGGATTCGCTGTGATTCTCCAGTGCTCCCTCCTACTTCCGTGAGTAGAGCTCCGATGGAGGTGTAAGGAAGTCATACTTCCTTCTCCGTACTGACAAGCTCCTTCCTTTCCTCCCTCCGAGCGGCCTCGAGATGTTCCTCCTCGCTTGCCTTGGCATTGGATTCCCTTCGGATCCATTCCTAATCGCAGAGGCAAAGGGAATTGAAGGATTTTGGAAAAATTCTCTTCCCTCCTCTTCTCTCTTCCTCCTAGTCTTTGGGCGTGAAATAAATTCTGCCTAGCAACCTCCTGCTCACAAATTTTGTTTTTTAAATAATCTGAAAATCAGGCTTCTAGCCGTGACGGCTTCTTTTGCCTCTCCCTCTCATGCCCCGCCACTTCTTTCGCCCTTCCGAGCTGCAATTACCTTCTTTCGCCCCCGGACTTTCCATTTGGGCATATGAATTCAAGTATCCTTTAACTAGATAACGTCGTTTTCTGTAAAGATATCCTTTTTATCTCCTTATGCAAATAGACTTTCTTCCCTGGCCGCGCCTCCGTTACTTCCGTTATAACGTGGATAACGCTAGGTGACAACCACCGAATTGCTCGAACTCTAAACTTAAGCTACCTCTATCGCGAATAGAGAAGTACGCTCAAGTTCTCCTAACTTAAGCTACCTCTTATCACGAATAGAGAAGCAGATGCTCAAGTTCTCCTAATCTCTTAGCTACCTCTATCACGAGATAGTGAAGTACGCTCAAGTTCTCCTAACTTAAGCTACCTCTATCACGTATAGTGGAAGTACGCTCAAGTTCTCCTAATCCTTTAGCTACCTCTATCACAGATAGTGAAGTACACTCAAGTTATCCAAACTTTAGCTTACCTCTATCTCACGAGAGTGAAGTACGCTCAAGTTCTCTAAACTTAAGCTACCTCTATCACGAATAGAGAAGTACGCTCAAGTTCTCCTAACTTAAGCTACCTCTATCACAGATAGTGAAGTACGCTCAAGTTTCCCTAACTTTAGCTACCTCTATCACGAATAGAGAAGTACGCTCAAGTTCTCCAAACTTTAGCTACCTCTATCACAGATAGAGAAGTACGCTCAAGTTATCCAAACTTTAGCTACCTCTATCACGAATAGTGAAGTACGCTCAAGTTCTCCAAACTTAAGCTACCTCTATCACATAAATAAGCACGCTCAAGTTCTCCTAACTTTAGCTACCTCTATCATAGATAGTGAAGTACGCTCAAGTTCTCCAAACTTAAGCTACCTCTATCATAGATAGTGAAGTACGCTCAAGTTCTCCTAACTTAAGCTACCTCTATCACAGATAGTGAAGTACGCTCAAGTTCTCCTAACTTAAGCTACCTCTATCACAGATAGTGAAGTACGCTCAAGTTCTCCAAACTTTAGCTACCTCTATCATAGATAGTGAAGTACGCTCAAGTTCTCCTAACTTAAGCTACCTCTATCACGAATAGAGAAGTACGCTCAAGTTCTCCTAACTTTAGCTACCTCTATCTCACAGATAGTGAAGTACGCTCAAGTTCTCCAAACTTTAGCTACCTCTATCACGAATAGAGAAGTACGCTCAAGTATCCAATCAGGTGACAACCTCCATTAATTGTCAAAACTTCAAGGATCCTAGACATCGTTCCTAACCTATCTAGTGATGCTTGAACTACGATCAAGGCTTGATTCCTCCGGGATACGTAGGTAGCCTTTCATAAAAGGTCCAGCCACCCGACCGCAGTGGTCACCCTTTTTCCATCATCGCTCCTCAGTGGTGAGGCAGCCTTTCATAAAAGGTCCAGCCATCCGACCACAGTGGTCACCCTGTTCCTTCATCACTCCTCATTGGTGAAATAGCCCCTCATTGAAGTCCAGATATCCGACCACATCGGTCACCTCTAGCATATCCCCAGTAGGATCAATTGCTCGACCTCTTAGGTCACTTTCTCTTCTAATTTTCCCCGGCAAGAGACCAGTTTCTCTCCGCCATTCCCCTGCGGATCTTTTCTGAACTACGGCCTGGCTTGATTCCTCCGGGATACGTAGGTAGCCTTCCAAAGGTTCAGCCACTCGACCACTTTGGTCACCTAATTCGTCTCGGCATTCGCCAGATTGGATCCTTTTCTATCGACAACCCCACTTGCCCTGCAAGTGACGTTGCCGAGGGGCTTCTATAAGTACCCAAATCTGGCTCATGCCTTCCGAAAAAGTTTCCCGGTAATTCCCCGGACTTTCCTAGAGTTCCGGAACAATTCCGGAACTGTTCCAAAACATTTAAGGGCTGAAGGGAATGCTTGGTAATTAAGAAACACATTTTTCTTAATCCAAGAATCCTTCTAGAATTGCCACCTTGCATGATTCTAGAAACATGCTGAGTCACACAGGATAATGCCGCACGGCTGCATTGGCCAAGGACCTCTGGCCGCACGGCTTCATTAGCCTTATCCAGACTGCCTATAAATAGAGCCCTCCTCTACCCATTCAACAACAACAATCAGAGCAATACCAGCATAAAAACACTCTCTAAATGCATCTTTTGCACATAAAAATCATGTCTTTATTGTAAAGGTGCATCATTTGCATCTAAAACCCATCTTCATGTATCCTTTACATCAAAGATCATCTTTTTATCATCAAATTAGCATCCCTTGCTTTCAAAAATGTAATCTTTGTGCATCCTTTGTGTAAGTGCTCCAATTTGAGTTGTTAGAATTTTCGTTAGAAAATTAACGAAAGTTTTAACATTTCTAACATTTCTAACAATTCCTAACATTCCTAACAAAGTGAGGGTAGATTAGGGATTTCCATTTAAATATAAACCATGGAAAAGAATCAAAAAAGCAAAAGAAAGGTCAAAAACCCGAAATGGAAGCTGTTGGAACATTTTCTGATTGCTTAATTTGAAAATTATTCTTCCTGTCCAAAGCCTGGTGCAGCATTTAATGCACCAGGCACGCCATCAAGACCCTCCGCGCGGATGGGAATGTAAACCCCAGGGCCTATAAATTGAACCCCTCAATTTCATTTTCAAGGGAGGAACAACACAATTCACAGCTGCACCTTGGCGAAAATACTTGAGAAAATAGTGAGAATTCCCTTGAATTGTCACTCTTTTCTCTTGATTATCTTCACAAATCACAAATCACCAAACACTTTCAAAATTCAAAGCCTCAAACACTCTTACATTCAAAGCTTCAAACACAAAAATCAAAAGAAGATAGGTATAACCTCCCTCTTCCTACCCTAAATCTCTTTCATCCATGCATGCATTTTCAAACTCCAAAATGTAGTTTGTTCATCTTCTTGCCCTGGATCCAAGAGGATCACCATGGAAGTTCATCTCCATGGATGATCCTCTACAAGGATAAAAATTCTTTTCAAAGTATCTTTACTTACTTGCAAACACATTTTCAAAACCCTAAAAATCATTTTCATACATCAAATCTTGATTTCAAAGGATAAAATTCCCCTTCCCAAGCAAATGAAATGCTTAAGTCCTAATGTACCCCAAGGATAGCTTGATATAGTAGATCACCACTAAAATGTTTAGTGATCACTAATCAAAGCTTAGGGAAATGGGGACAAGCATGGATGCCAAGCCCCCTTTAAAATCATGTTTTTCTTCATGAGGAAGTTGCTGTCCAGTAGCCTTTCTCTAAGACCTCTGTCCATGGTCTAATTTTTGGTCATACAAAAACTTAGAATTTGGTGTTTACTACAAAATACTTTTTGTAGTCAACATCCATAGCTTTCCAGACATATTTTTACTTTATTTTTTTCGTGAGTAAAACTCCCTTTTTCAAATTTTCATTTAAAGGTCAGTTCCTCAGTCTCTGGAAATCCAAATTTCATATCTGAGATTTCCAGAAGGTTTTGGTCCACCAAATCACCTCCAAATGGGAAAGTTATTTTACAGAAACCTTATTTAAGGTGTTTTGAACAAATTTAATTCTCGGACTTTTCCCATATTCTGATATTTTTAAGCCCTTAAACACATTTTAAAATCAAGTGTCCACTGCCTTTTTCATTCTGGCAGAATTGGTTTTCAACTTCAAAAAATCTTTTGAGTACCAAAACTCAACCCAAAAATCATACCAAAAATCATGGGACTTTTTTAAAGTCTAATAAAGAGTTCCCAATTTTTACTTTTCAGTTTGAACTTATTTTGCCAAAACACACACACACACACAAATGATTTTTAATGCTTGGAAGACTCGTTTTACGAGACATTCCGGGTGAACACTAACGTTCTTCCCGGCGTGTAACGTGACCTCCGAACCCAAATCTCTAATCTCGAGCATTTTTCAAAGTTTTGACCCTTAAAACAAAAATAGCGTGGCGACTCCGTTTGATTTCAAAAATCGGGTACACATCGTTACAGTGGCGACTCCGCTGGGGATTTACGAGTTTTATCTTTTCAAAAAAAAAAGGAGAAAACTTTTTTTGAGGGTCAAGCTTCCGTCCCGGCATTCGAAATCATTTGTTGTGTGTGTGTTGATTTTTCACATTTTTGTGTTGTTTTGGCCGCCTCGGAAAAGTCAAAATTTTGACTATCGGACCCGTTGACTTGAATTTTGAATTATGTGCTTATGTGTTCACTTACTTTAAAAAAAAAAAAGATTTCCAAAAAAGGATTTTCAAAAAAAAAAAAAGCTTTCAAAAAAAGTTTTCAAAAAAATCATTTTGTGCATGCATCATGCTCTTTAAGACACATGCGAAAATTTCTATTTTACTTAGAAAAAGAAGATAGACTGCTTGCACACTACGCGCACTTGGCCTTACACTGCACACTACGTCCCTAACCCGGGGAAATCCCTGTAGCGGCCCGTTTGGTCTTATTACGCCTCTCGGTGCAGGCACGGGACTACCCAAACATCCCATGGAGCCTCGTGTCGACCATGCACTTGTCTCGTGACACACTTTGTCCGAGACCCGGTTGGTTTTTAGTCCGGTCGGTGTCATGCCCCGTCTCGTGTATAGACCTTTCCTTTCAAGCCTTAGTCGGCATACCAAGTCAATATCTTTCGGGACCCTAATCGCCGAAGTCCCGCCGGTTTTCCGTCACGGGCTTTGACCAGATATTGACCGGCGCCTTGACTTTGACTCGATCGGGCACAAATTATACACTCGACTCCCAAAGATGACACTGAGTCATCAAGGATTAATGATTATTTCATGCCTAATTACGGCCTAACTGACGACAAGTCAAGATCAATTGTGGACGCTTATCAGTCCAAACCATGCCGACTTTTTGTCGAGCCCTCGGACATGATCTCGACTTTTGACGTCAGCTTTGTCCGTAATTTACATCGAATGCTCGTTAAGACTAGATTACCCGCCAGACTGTAGGATCATTTTCATTTTCGGTCGGTGGGACCCGCTTGCCCTATAGGACCCTCGCCCGGGGCTGTCCGCCCTGGGAAGTCGAAATACAGGTGGAATACGAGGGGCTTATAGACGTAGTGATGGGGCCCACTGATCCAGGATCCAGAGTAGTTTGCGAAAAAGAAGAGCAATCTTTTCCAACCGATTTGGTTAATAAAATACGTTTTAAGTAAAGTAGAACAAATAACTGCATGTTGCATGAGCCCAAAGCCCAAACACCTACCCTCCTTCATTCCCAAACATCTGAACCCTCATGTCTTTCCCCCCGCAGCTCCACACAAAGCTTGGTTTCGGGCACCGGGTCACCGTTTGATCAGTTGGGAAGAGTCAAGCGCATCGTCGGCTTCACCGTTTGTTCCGACTCCGGTTTCAAAATGTCTCGCATCAGCCGGTAACGATGGGGACAACACCACTCCGCCTCCCGGGACTCCTCAAACAAACAACAATGGAATCGCTTAGCCGAACAGATGAGATCGCTGCGACGAAGCACCTGGCCGAATAGCCTTATGGAGGCTATTAAGAGCCATGGTTTGGCCGCCAGCCTCAATCCCGACGGCACCTTCACCGTGGAAGAAGAGGAAGACCCCGGCCCCAACCTTGGTCGCCCGACTACTCCGGGATGCCACCACCAACCTCCTACGGTACTACTACCGTAACCCATGCTTCTCGGTCTCGGGTCACCAGCGGCTCCCCAACTACGTACCACCTGGATCTATGCAGGCTCGACGGACGAGTCGTGTCCCGCTTCCTCGGTGGGGACAAAATCGCACGGAATGTCTTCCCATGGTTGGGGTACCTCGGAATGCCACAAAGAAATTGGGGTTCCGCCTCGCTTGGAACCATCAATTCGGACCTTCACAAAGAATAGCTTCAAAGTGCCACAGCAATAGTTGGAATGCCGCCACACTGTTCGGGGCCACAATCGAGCTCCCTCCTCGTAATGATGCTAGCTCGCTGCTCCTCACACCTGACTTTCACAAATCCATTTCTCACTCGTAGTTCGATGGGTTACCAAACCTCCATCCCGGTTTTATCGTAATCACCAGACCGCAGCCCCCTCGGTTATACACCATCGCCACGTGACAGAATGCAATTCAACAATCAGAACAAGCAGCTCGCACCTAAGCCTACTTATGGGTCTCACTCCTGAAATCCAAGCTACCCGGCCTACATCAGATCGCTCCACCCACTTTGCCGCTTGAAAATCAACAAGCAGCCGCGAGGTTCTATCCCTTCGCCTGTGCTCCTACTCACACTCCCCTGGGTAATTTGGGCCAAGGACAAGTTTTCACCTATGCTCCGGGATATGGTATCCCTTCCACTCAAGCAGTGCCAGGGCCGGTGACTCCTCTCTCCAGGCTCGGCCACCGGTTTGAACGTTATGACTCCACCACAGACCCTCACCCGGCCCGGTTCATGGAACAACACAAGGAGATGAAAGCACAAATTGCCGAATTGACCGCTAAGAAAGCCGCTTCCGACTTGCGGACCCGGACTCCATTGTGCCCCTGGCCCATAAATTCGTGATGCCTAATCTAGATCTGTTTGATGGGACTGCATGCCCGAAAACTCACCTGGATACATACACTTTGGCAATGAAAGCTAAGGGATGCACAAACCAGCAGGTTGGCCGACTACTTCGCCTCTTTGAAGTCGTGGGCTTTGAAATGGTTCTTTCGATTGAAGCCTCGGCTAGGACTACTTGGGAACAGATTACCTGGTACTTTCATAGATAAGTATAAAGCCAACTTGGAATGGGAGACAAACGAGTTGACCCGCAAACAACAATGCAAATACTTAATGAGAATATTGGGGATTTTTATAAAAGGTGGAACTTAAAGCTCAAATGAAATGGCCATTCCTCCCTCTCGACGAGGAGCAGTTAGACATCTTCCAGTCAGGCTTGAAGCCGCATTTAAGAACTTCCGTTAGCCACTTCCCCTACTCTGACTTATGGGCGATGGTCAATTACGGGGCTAAATTTGAGAAGGCTCACAATCAACAAAGCAAGTTGTTGCACCCACTTACGTATACCGGGCTTCCTCCACCTCCAACACGGCTCACACTTGACCCTATGCGGGACAGATCAGAATAATGCCACTTCCTTTGTTCCCAAGAAGCTCGATGCATCCAGATCCCGGTTCCCAAGGCTTGGGAAACCTTGGGATGCCCTTGAGAAAGTGATATCTTCGAGGTTTGGTAAAAGAAGGTTTGCTCCGCCTTTAGAAAATTATCGCCCGTAAACCCCAATGCTCCTTTGGATACCTCCAAAGCTTGTGCCTTTCATCAGGTACCATGGGCACTGATGTATGATTGCGTCCCCTAAAAAAAAGGCAATCCAAAGTTTGATTGAGCAAGGGAGGTTAGAGGTGCCTGAAGGGCCCAATACCATCAGTAATCCGTTCCCTAGAAATAACAACATGAGTGTCAATATGGTCGAGTTTGGTGATTCAAGCCTTGTGGGCATAATGGAATTTGACTCGCCCCTTTGTGAGGTCGGTGAACCAACCATCGCAGGCAATGAAAATGGTTGGATTAAGCAAGAGATTGCCAAAGAAATCCCGATGGAAAGATTTGCAATAGCTCCCATCTCCAAATACGTCGAAGAGTAGATGCATGGTCCAACAGCAAAGAGCGGCTAGACTAGGAGCTACCTATCTCTAAAATAGTCTTTTAGTCAACCTTCTAAGGTTCTAGTACTTCTCTTTCACCTAAGTCCTTCCTGGACATTTGTCGTTGTAGTCCATTTTGGACATAGTAGTTAAACGTCTAACTTCTATATAAGTCTTTTTTCTTTTCTTGCTAGACTCGAGACATCACTTGCACACTCACGTTACACTTAATTGAAATGGTTTTATCCTAGATGATCACTTGCGCTGCTCAACTACTAATTCTTTGAAATAATTAATATTTAAATTAATTGGAGTGAGAAAATCAATTGATATCCTTCTCAAATGGGGGCTTATCAATTCCCCATCTTGCATCTCATATGCTTACATCCCTTTCATCATCCTCATCATCTCGTTGCTCGGTGAATTTGCATGGATCTTTTCTCATTTAAAGCTTAAGCAAGCAATGAAGACTTAATCTCGTTTAGGCCATCCGGTAGGGATTGCGGTTGAAGCCTTTCACCCATAGGAAAGCCATTACCTCACCCTCACCAAACAATACCTTTCATTTCAAGGTCGGCGTGTTTTGAAACCCCGTTTAACCATCATTTTTGCTCCTTACTGAGAGAAGTCCAAGCAAGGCCAAGAAGTTAACTTCGAGAGTCGGTAAAGCGCAAAATATCTCAAGCCATGAAGGAAGGACAAAGATAATCCTCAACTCCTCAGGAGGCTTTCCAAGTCAAAAAAAAAAAAAAAAAAAAGGGGGGGACTGTCGATCCTCACAATTCAGTAAAAAGTCCTCGACTCCTCAAGAAGCTCTCCAATGATCAAAAAGGAGCCCGAATTCTCGAAAGATTCGCAAAAGTTCTCGATAGCTTGGACTTCCTCTCACCATTACCTTAATCAATCCCAAGCCATCCTCTCGCTTTTAGAGGATATTCCCATTTCCTCAATATCTCGCTTTTAGAGGATATTCCCGTTACCATTACCCGTGCCCTTGGCCAAAGTCAAAATTTGACCTCTCATTCTTAGAGGCAATCAATCTTCCTCGCCATAGATTTCCCAAACACATCCCTGCAAGCCAACCTCTCATCTTTAGAGTTTCGCCAGAAAGGCCCAAAGTAGACCTCTCATCTTAAGAGGTCAAAATTTCCCAAATCACCCGATGGCCGATCGAAGCCCGGAAACCCAGCTGCAATTCCTATCGGATAACAATTTCATCGTAATATCTTTAAGATCTAAATTAAATTAATGCTTCATTGTTTGCTTAAATTGGAATCTAATCCATCTTGGTTCAAAATTACCAATCAAAGATTGTGCAAATTCAAATCTGATTCATGTGAGCATAATTCATTTCTACTCCACAAACACTTGCCGTGGATGTCCCACTGGGCCTTCGCATCCGTGTCTTTCATGGACACTCTAAGGGGATATGTTATTCGAATCTCCAATCCTCAAATTCCCCAAAGGGCCTCAAAGTCTTGAATTTTCACATTCATTCTCTCTTCAATCGGGTTATGCCCGAACTACGGCGACCTGAGCTCCTCATAATGAGGGGAACGTAGGCAACCATAATTGGTCCGGTCAAAATCACAAACAAATCTCAAAAAAAATAAAAAAAAATCCGGTCTCATCAAGGATCGTCCCCATACACAAATCCTCTTTAACTCTCGATATCAGTTGACTTTCTCCTCGTGATTAATCAAAATATTTGTTCATATCAGGTTTAGGGGTTGAATAACCCGAGCGTTAACAAAGGGTTTTAAGCAGCTTTGTGATCATCACGAATAAGACAAGTTTTCAAATGTCTCGATAAGTCTTCTCTTTCTACATTTTAGGAAGATAGAGCCAAACACTGTTTTTCTGTCAGCAGGGACTTCCATACACTTTTACACACCTTGTGATGCTTATACTCTCTCAAAAGAGTCAAACCTAAAGCGAGAGTGTCATACACAAAAATCGGGATTCACTCCCACTTTTCGAAAGATGTGCCCCTGCACGTAAACATTTCCGAGTCTTGTCCAGTGACTGGTTGACTAAGGTCTGAAAAGATGGGTGCCTTCTCGGCCACATAATGACTCTGTCTGCAATAAGATCAAGCTTCCGAAGTTTCTTCACGCCGGGGCTTTGCTAAGCGGTTCTCCTGTGTTCTCTGTATCGGCTCTTCAAGCCGGGGCTTCTATGGACATCTTTGGGTCCACATTGGGTTCTTCACTACGAGATAGATTCGATCTTTATCGGATTATTTTCGTGGATCGCTTTGCATTACCAATCAGATTGGGACTCTGCTAATTATGTCGGAATCACAACGAGGTTATGAGATTGGGGCTTCGCCAAGTCACTTCTTCAAAATATGGACTTTGCCTACTCAGTTCTCCAAGCCGAGGCTTTGCCAAAGAAGGGATCTTTCCTCGCTTTAATAGGATCCAGGGGCTTTGTCAAGCTGGTCCTTTGGACCTGAATTTTATCAAGTCACAAGAAAGGTCTAGTCACATTAACAACTAGATTTTCAGCTCCAGAACTTGGTACATAGCAGCTTCCCGTAGCATCGGAATTTAAGATCTGGGTTTCTCCCGGCATTAGCAATTTCATCAAATCATTCTCCGAACAAGGTTTTGGCCAAGTCACAGCTCACCCAAATGAAAGAAGTTTCACTCATATCGACATACTCTAGAGCCTGTCGGCATCATCTTCAAACGATCGAGACTGAAAAGAAATTTCAACCGAGACCCGGGGTTCAAATCCAACTTCATCCCAAGATCAAAATTGAGGTCCCCATGATACTGCTGACCTACAACAAGACCTCATCAATGACATGCTATTCAGTCCGCAGCCAAAGGATATCACCTCACCAGCTCAAAGCTTGTCCCAAACATTCCACAACACATACAAACCCTCTCACCACATGCATCCCCACAAAAATCTCCCCAGGGCTCATGTAGCATGCGCAAAACTTGAATCAATAGGAACAATCCTAAGTGATCGAAGATCATAAATCATAATTTCCCTGCCAAAAGATTAGGCTAAGTGCATCTCCAAAAGCAAGTAAATGCATCATCTCGCGAACATATGTAGTGATATTCTCATAATCATTTTGATTCTATGCATGCATCTGTCATTATGAATGTCATATATGTATCTTCCTCTCTACTAACAAATGCAGCAAATCACAACCAAAGACCGCCCCGCAAACGGCAATCCAACAACTCTTCATCACCATCGCCAGTAGCCTCGGCTTCTCCCTGGCAGCTACGGTAAGCACAAAGACACGTATGAAAGTATATCTCATTTAAACTGCAAACCCCGGGCGACTTCCCTAGAATAGTCAATCTCTCGGGCGACTTCCCTAAAATAGTCAAACCTCGGGCGACTTCCCTAAAATAGTCAATTTCTCGGGCGACTTCCCTAAAATAGTCAATCTCTCGGGCGACTTCCCTAAAATAGTCAAACCTCGGGCGACTTCCCTAAAATAGTCAATCTCTCGGGCGACTTCCCTAAAATAGTCAATCTTCGGGTGACTTCCCTAGAATAGTCAATCTCTCGGGCGACTTCCCTAAAATAGTCAATCTTCGGGTGACTTCCCTAAAATAGTCAATCCTCGGGTGACTTCCCTAGAATAGTCAAAATTCGGGCGACTTCCCTAAAATAGTCAATCTTCGGGCGATTTCCCTAAAATAGTCAAAATTTGGGCGACTTCCCTAAAATAGTCAATCTTTGGGCGACTTCCCTAAAATAGTCAATATCTCAGGCGACTTCCCTAAAATAGTCAATCTCTTGGGAGACTTCCCTAAAATAGTCAATCTTCCGGGTGACTTCCCTAAAATAGTCAAATCTTCGGGTGACTTCCCTAAAATAGTCAATCTCTCGAGTGACTCTCAAAAGCAGTCAATCCTCGGGTGACTCCCAGATAACAGTCAATCCTCGGGTGACTCCCAGATAACAGTCAATCCTCGGGTGACTCCCAGATAACAGTCAATCCTCGAGTGACTCCCAAAAATAGTCAATCCTCGGGTGACTCCCAAATACAAACCAAACCCGGGTGACTCCCAACATAAATAAACCCCTGATGACTCCCAAATGCGGTCAAACACAGGGTGACTCTAAGAACAAATCCAATCTTGGGTACAAATCCCGTGGCCTCTCGTTATCGCCACCTCTTGAACGAACTACATACAGGCTCGATTCCCATCCGGAATACCTACCATAGGTCCAGCCACTTGACCAACACGGTCACCCTTTTCCCCGACAGTTCTCGTAAGCCCGATTTTTCTTCAGCAAAGGACGGCGAAATCCCGAGCAGCTTTTGAACTACGACTGGCTTGATTCCCGCTAGGGATACGTAGGTAGCCTATCATTAGGTCCAGCCACCCGACCAAAACAGTCACCCTCTCCTTCGGCAGCAGACGAAGTCCACCGAAGGACCATCCATCCCAAACCATTAAGGGAAAACATTTCAAATCAAGGTCCGAGGCACCTAAAACGCCATCATCATCAAGGTTTGAGGCACCTAAAACGCCATCGTCAAGGTCCGAGGCACCTAAAACGCCATCATCTTCAAGGTTCGAGGCACCTAAAACGCCATCATCAAGGTTCGAGGCACCTAAAACGCCATCATCAAGGTCCGAGGCACCTAAAATGCCCTCATCACCAGGTTGACGCCTCAAAATAGTCATTCCAGGGTTAAAGACCCGAACTACGACCGTCTTGATTCCTCTTAAGGATACGTAGGTAGCCTACCATTAGGTTCAGCTATCAGACCAAAATGGTCATTCATATCCCCAGTAGAGCGGATATACAACTTCAGCCATCAGACCGAAAACGGTCATTCACATCCCCAGCAGAGCGGATATACAACTTCAGCCATCAGACCAAAATGGCCATCTCTCATCCCCAGCAGAGTTTCTTTCAGCAATCAACTGCAGAACTCGCTCACCAGGTTGACATCCTAAAACAGTCACTCCAGGGTCAAAGACCCAAACTACGGCCGGCTTGATTCCCATTCGGGATACGTAGGTAGCCTATCGCTAGGTCCAGCCACTCGATCACTTGATCATCCTGCCAAATATGGAGCCTTACTCTTATCGACGACCCCGCTTCCTTCGAAAGCACCGTCGCCGAGGGGCTACTGTAAGTGCTCCAATTTGAGTTGTTAGAATTTTCGTTAGAAAATTAATGAAAGTTTTAACATTTCTAACATTTCTAACAATTCCTAACATTCCTAACAAAGTGAGGGTAGATTAGGGATTGCCATTTAAAGATAAACCATGGAAAAGAATCAAAAAATCAAAAGAAAGGTCAAAAACCCGAAATGGAAGCTGCTGGAACATTTTCTGATTGCTTAATTTGAAAATTATTCTTCCTGTCCAAAGCCTGGTGCAGCATTTAATGCACCAGGCACGCCATCAAGACCCTCCGCGCGGATGGGAATGTAAACCCCAGGGCCTATAAATTGAACCCCTCAGTTTCATTTTCAAGGTAGGAACAACACAATTCACAGCTGCACCTTGGCGAAAATACTTGAGAAAATAGTGAGAATTCCCTTGAATTGTCACTCTTTTCTCTTGATTATCTTCCCAAATCACAAATCACCAAACACTTTCAAAATTCAAAGCCTCAAACACTCTTACATTCAAAGCTTCAAACACAAAAATCAAAAGAAGATAGGTATAACCTCCCTCTTCCTACCCTAAATCTCTTTCATCCATGCATGCATTTTCAAACTTCAAAATGTAGTTTGTTCATCTTCTTGCCCTAGATCCAAGAGGATCACCATGTAAGTTCATCTCCATGGATGATCCTCTACAAGGATCAACATTCTTTTCAAAGTATCTTTACTTACTTGCAAACAAATTTTCAAAACCCTAAAAATCATTTTCATACATCAAATCTTGATTTCAAAGGATAAAATTCCCCTTCCCAAGCAAATGAAATGCTTAAGTCCTAATGTACCCCAAGGATAGCTTGATATAGTAGATCACCACTAAAATTTTTAGTGATCACTAATCAAAGCTTAGGGAAATGGGGACAAGCATGGATGCCAAACCCCCTTTAAAATCATGTTTTTCTTCATGAGGAAGTTGCTGTCCAGTAGCCTTTCTCTAAGACCTCTGTCCATGGTCTAATTTTTGGACATAGAGAAACTTGGAATTTGGTGTTTACTACAATATACTTTTTGTAGACAACATCCGTAGATTTCCAGAAATATTTTTACTTAATTTTTTGCGTGAGTAAAACTCCCTTTTTCAAATTTTCTTTTAAAGGTCAGTTCCTCAGTCTCTGGAAATCCAAATTTCATATCTGAGATTTCCAGAAGGTTTTGGTCCACCAAATCACCTCCAAATGGGAAAGTTATTTTACATAAACCTTATTTAATGTGTTTTGAACAACTTTCATTCTCAGACTTTCCCCAGATTCTGAGATTTTTAAACCCTTAAACCCATTTTAAAATCAAGTGTCCACTGCCTTTTTCATTCTGGCAGAATTGGTTTCCAACTTCAAAAAATCTTTTGAGTACCAAAAATCAACCCAAAAATCATACCAAAAATCATGGGACTTGTTTAAAGTCTAATAAAGAGTTCCCAATTTTTACTTTTCAGTTTGAACTTATTTTGGCCAAAACACACACACACACACACACACAAATGATTTTTAATGCTTGGAAGACTCATTTTACGAGGCATTCCGGGTGAACACTAACGTTCTTTCCGGCGTGTAACGTGACCTCCGAACCCAAATCTCTAATCTCGGGCATTTTTCAAAGTTTTGGCCCTTAAAACAAAAATGGCGTGGCGACTCCGTTTGATTTCAAAAATCGGGTACACATCGTTACACTTTGCATAATAAATACTATTTTCCCCATAAAAATGCATCATTTGCATAAAAATCATGTCTTTATATAAAAACGCATCCTTTGCAAATTAAATGTATCCTTTGCAACCCAAAAATGTCATCTTTTCACTAAAAATGTCATTTTTACATGCATTCCCCCATGTCCCCATTAGCAACCTTGGAACGGACCGGTGTAAAGATCCTATCTTTACATCGTTTCTTCCATTAAAGGTGCCACAATCTCTTTAGAAAGGGATAAACCTTGAACCTATATCTCCGATTATCACTTAAGACGAGCGTGAAGCACATATATAAGCTCAATCGTCTTAATGTGTAGGATTGATGGGCTAAGGTCACTCCTTTCCTAAAGAACCTCATTTTGGATTATAAAAGAGAGTCTTTCTCTCGATCACGCAAGTCCCGAGGTTAAAAAAGCGATGATCACAAGTCCAAGATGAGGACGGGATCAAAATCCCGAATACATAAAATCCAAGAAATCCCGAGCGACAACCAATAAATGGTTTGTACGTCCGGAAGACAATTTGGGACATTCCCTCCTCTTTTTATTCAAACGCATGCACACAAGAAAGCACGCAAGCAAGCACGATAAACGGAATCTAGGGAGACTTGCTACGGCAAGGCACCTTGGGTGAACGACGATCCGTTCTTCCCAAGGGATAACTTAACCTCCGAACCCATATAAACCTTTTTTTCAAAGTTTTGAGGAAATCAAAATGGCGTGGCGACTCCGTTTTTCAAATTAAACCGGATGTTTTCAAACTCGCGTGAATCCAACAAAAACTAAAATTTGGGCACACATTCACACCAGGACGCCACCACCTCCTTACCATCGACCTATATGGTCACCCAGGATGCCTCCACGTCCTTACCACCGACCTATACGGTCACCCAGGACGCCTCCACGTCCTTCCCACCGACCTAGGCGGTCACCCACAGGATACCACCACATCCACACACAGGGTTCCAGTCAGAGTACATCTCACGTCCTCGTACACAACAACACTCACCCCACACACGAACTACGATCAGGCTTGATTCCCTCTAGGGATACGTAGGAATCCTATCACAGGGTCTAGCCAACTGACCTAGACGGTCATACAACAGGACACCGCTATGTCCTCACGCACCGACCTACACGGTCACTTCCTCTCCCAGCATGCGATCCAGATTAGGACCCTTATCTTATCGATGACCCCACTTCCTCCGTAAGTGACGTTATCGAGGGGCTTCTGTAAGTACCCCAATCTGGATCACCCTTTTCCGAACACACAGGAAACACCGCAGACTCACAAACGCAGTCTCGAAGACCCGTAACGCTCAAAACCCTCAAAAACCCCCAACCAAACCAAGGGAGGGACCTTTCTGGGACAAAAAGGGACAAAAGGACCTTTTAGGAATTTTTAAGAAATTAAGCATACATGGTCCGTACGGACCTCTTTGCTTCAATGATTACTGAATCCCCTTAAAGTCCAACTTATTTCCTCAAATCCCGGAAGTGATCATTCCCCCCCTACATGGTTGGTCCGTACAAACCTTTCTGCATGCAAGGTTGGTCCGTACGGACCTCTTTGCAACCAGACACCATCATGGCTAAATCTTCTTAAAGTCCACTTATTCCCACAAATCGAGGAAAACCAAAATCTTGGATTACCTAGAAGGTCCATACGGACCTTCTTGCACCAAATCTGGCACTATAAATAGAGGGCTCCTCCTCCCTCATTTCAGACATCTCCCTCTTCTCTCCTCTCCCCCAGCCTTCTGGCACCCCTCTAAGTCCTCTCGAGGCACTCTCGGCCCCTTTCGGATCCTTCCGAGGCCTTCCGAGCTCCCTTGTGGTGCTCCGAAGCCTCTTTGAGCGCTGCCGTGATGCTCCTGCGCTTCCCCGTGGCACTCTCAAGGTACTCTGAGGCCCCTCGTGGTACTCTGAGGCCTTTCTTGGTCTTTCCCAAGGCATCCCGGCTCTTTCTGAGTCAAACCGGCGATTCTGGCCCACGGCGAACCTCTGCCCGAGTAACCCCTACCATCTCAACGCAAGCCGAACCTCTACCCGAGTGATCCCTGCGATCCCAACGCACGCCGAACCTCTGCCCGAGTGCACACCTGACAATCCAACGCACGCCGAAACTCTGTCCGCAGACAATCGGCTCATCCCGAAGCAATCCCGGTCCATCCCGAAACACTATTCTATCCTCAAACACTATTCCCCAGCGGAAGACAGACACAAAAAACATTGGTAAGGCTTCCTTCCTACACTATTTCAATACATTTCAATAAAGCAGTGTATAATGTAGACATCCGATACATCATGCATTTTTAAAAAAGCACATACACACACACACACAACAGTTAAAGAATATTAGGGGTATCCGAAAGACTCGTTTTTACGAGGCGACTCGGGTGAGCTCTAAGATTCTAATATTCTCTTTCCGAGGAGTCATCTGACCTCCGAACTCAAAATCTCATCACACAAAAAATAGTTTATTTTTAAACTGATGCCCTTTTTCAATGTTTTGGGATTAATAAAAATGGCGTGGCGACTCTACAAGCAAAAAACACAGCGAGGCTCCTCCACCAACAAAATGCCGCAAGGCCTGGGAAATGCCAGATGCCGGGGCGCGATTGCGCTGCCTCTCGGATCCGGGCAATTTCATATATGCTTTCATATTGTGATTGCATAGCATATTGTTGCATATATAATAACTTGCTAAGATTTTTCTCACCCCGTCCTTTTATTGCTTTCTTAGATAGAGCCGAGCCAGGGGGTAGGACACGTTGAGCACCGAGAGGATGCCTAGTTGGGATTGTATTTTGAGAAAGGTATTTTGTAAGGTTACATTATGTAAATGTATAACGTTGGGGTAATATTCCGAGACTTGATATGTTGTCCCTATTTTGCAACTCTTTAAGGATTGCAAATAATTTTCATTTTGGAACTATGTTCCTTGGTTTGTAAAGGAGTGTATGGTGGTTTGTAAAGCTTTAAGTTTGGATTTTCAAGTTAATGTTGTTATCTTTAGTTGGAATGTTTATAAAAGTTTCTTTACATTAAACAGGTTTTGAAATTGACAAATTTTAGAAAGGACATTTCGAAAGTTTTTCTAAAATAAAGGCGTCTTCAGAGCGTGTCCCGGTGTGGGGCCAAGTAGGACCACAGTTCGGGGCGAGTCAGTTGGTATCAGAGCCTTAGGTTTAGATAGTCTAGAGTGACTACGTGACCTAGGAGGGTAGTATGGATTGAGTGAGTGACATTAAATGGTTTATGCAGGTACTCATTTGTTATGGCAGAAGCTGAAGGTGATCCGACTGGACCTTTAGGCCATGGAAATGTAATGGAGGAGACCCGGGATATGTTTCAAGGAATGTTAGAGGCAGCCATGAAGGCCATGAATGATCAAAGACAGCAAGGAGAGCAGGCAGCGGTTGGATTGGATCAATTTTTGAAGTTGAAACCTATTGGTTATGATGGCGAGCCGAATGTGTCAAAGGCTGAGAGATGGATTGAGGCTATGGAGAAAATCTTTGATGTGTTGAGATGTACCGAGGAAGAACGAGTTAGGTTCCTGGCTTACAAGTTTTCTGGTGCGGCGGAGCATTGGTGGAGAACTTTAAATGTAAGTTGGGATGAGGCTCATGTTCCGTACATCTGGGAGAATTTTCTAAGGAAATTCAAGGAGCATTTCATTTCGACAGTAGATCAAGACAAGAAAGAGATGGAGTTTCTTAACCTGGAGCAGAATTTTATGACAGTGGCTCAGTATGTGGCCAAGTTCACGGATTTTTCGAGATATTGCACTCATTTGGTGGCAACCGAGGAGAGAAAGTCCATGAGATTTGTTCGGGGCTTGAAGACAGTGATCCAAACGCAGTTAGTGTCCCACAAGTTTCAAGATTTTCAAGATGCCGTGGATTGTGCTTACTATGTGGAGCATGACATTGAAGAACATAAGAGGAAAATGGAAGTGGTTAGTACGGGAAGGCAAGGAGGACAAAGTAGACCACAACAACAAGGTCCAGATAATCAAGGAGGTCAAGGATTGACATCACAGTTCCGAGGACAGCTCTAGGGTTTGTCAAGTGTGAGAAGGCATGGTTATATTCCAGGGAATCAACCAAAGAAGGTTTGTAATCATTGTCAGAAGGAGGGGCATATAGAGGATCATTGTTGGAAGAAACAGGGTAAATGTTTGAATTGTGGGCAGTTGGGGCATTTTCAGAAGGATTATCCAAATCCAAGGAAGCAACCATCCGGGACTTGGGCCGAAACTTATCAGGGGTAGAAGAGGGATTCTTCGGGGAGGCCTAAATTTTAGGGTCAGGTCTTTGCGGTGAATCAACAACAAGCGACAGATTCCTCCACAGTCATCAGAGGTACTATTTTTATAGCAAGTATGAGAGCACGCACACTTATAGACCCTGTCTCATCTCATTCTTATGTGTCCATGCATTTTGCATTTCAATTGCATGTTTCTGTTGAGTCTATGCCTTATGTGCTAGAAGTATCAACTCCTATGGGAGAGTGTTTGGTAACCGATGAGGTGTTACGTGCATGTGTTACCTGCTGATTTGGTAGTGTTACCTATGTATGATTTTGATGTTATTTTGGGTATGGATTGGCTAAGCAAATATCATGCTTTAGTCCATTTGTCATAAGAAGGTTGTTACCTTTTCAGTCTCGAATATGCCTAAGTTTGTTTTGAGGCTTTTCCTTCGGTTGGGACTATTCGTGTCATTTCTTATGTGAAAGCTAGAAAATTATTGCTTCATGGTTGTACCGAATTCTTGGCTAGTGTTCTTGATACTACTAAATTGTTGCCTGAATTTGGGGATGTACCGATAGTTAAGGAGTTTTCGAATGTGTTCTCTTCTGAGTATGTGATGCCTCTGGATAGGGAGATAGAGTTTGGGATTGATTTGCTTTTAGGTACCACTCCAATAACCAAGGCACCTTATAGAATGGCCCTAGCTGAATTGAAAGAGTTGAAGGATCAGTTGCAAGAGTTACTTGATCGGGGATTCATCCGACCTAGTGTCTCATCGTGGGGAGCTCCGATATTATTTGTTAGGAAGAAAGATGGGTCATTGTGATTGTGCATTGATTGCCGGCAGTTGAATCATGTGACGGTGAAGAACAAATACCCTTTGCCCCATATTGATGATTTATTCGATCAACTTCAAGGTGAGACAATCTTTTCGAAGCTTGACTTGAGATGCGAGTATTATCAGTTGAAGGTTCGTTCGGAGGATGTTACCAAGACTGCCTTTCATACCCGGTATGGTCATTTTGAATTTCTTGTCATGCCTTTTGGTTTAACAAATGCTCCCGCTATTTTTATGGATTTGATGAACCGGGTTTTCAAACCCTATCTTGATAAATTTGTTTTCTTGTTTATTGATGACATTCTCGTTTATTCTAAATCTCGGTAGGGGCATGAAAAACATTTGCGAATGATTTTGGCTATGCTCCGAGAGAAGAAGTTGTTTGCCAAGTTTAGTAAGTGTGTGTTTTGGCTTGAGGAGGTTTCTTTCCTAGGCCATGTTGTGTCAAAGAATGGAATTTCAGTTGATCCTTCTAAGATTGAAGTCGTGGTTAGTTGGAAGAGGCCAGAAACAGTCATCGAGATTCGGAGTTTTCTGTGGTTAGCCGGGTATTATAGAAGATTCATAAAAGGGTTTTCAAAGATTGCTACTCCATTGACTTAGTTGACTCGGAAGAATATACCTTTTGTGTGGAATGAGAAGTGTCAAGCTAGTTTTGAAGAATTGAAGAAGAGGTTAACTTCGGCACCTATCCTTGTTTTGCCAAATGGGAATGATGGTTTAGTTATTTATTGTGATGCTTCGAAGGAAGGTTTGGGGTGTGTGTTGATGCAAAATGGGAAGGTAATTGCTTATGCCTCGAGGAAGTTGACTTCTTGTGAGTAGAACTATCCGACTCATGATATGGATCTTGCGGCTATCGTCTTTGCATTGCACAAATGGAAGCATTACCTTTACGGAGCGAAGTTTGAAATTTTCATGGATCATAAGAGCTTGAAGTATCTTTTCTCATAGAAGGAGTTGAATAATAGGCAACGTTGATGGATGGAAATTTTGAAGGATTACGATTGTACTATTTCCTATCATCTGGGCAAAGCGAATGTGGTGGCGGATGCTATTAGTAGAAAATCTTATGTCGCTTCATTGATGGTTTGGGAGTGGAAGATGTTAGAGGATGCTCAAGATTGGTGTCCCCGAGAGTCGAGGCATGGAGCTATCTTTATGAATATTAGTGCCTTACCAAGCTTGATTCAACAAATAAAGGAGGTTCAAAAGGATGATTTAGAGTTGAAGAAAGTCATGGATAAAATCGTGGATGGAAATTTCAAGGAGTTCTCTCTTAGTCCCGATGAAGTGTTGACATTTAGAGGCCGATTGTGTGTGCCAAATCTTGATGAGGTGAAGCGCCAAGTTCTTGATGAGGGCCATAAGTCAAAGTATACCATTCACCCCGGGAGTACCAAGTTGTATCAAAATTTGAAGCAACATTTTTGGTGGAATAATATGAAGAGAGAAATAGAGGATTATGTGGCAAAGTGTTTGACGTGACAACAAGTTAAAGCCGAGCATCAAAGACCCGTCGGGTTGCTTCAGCCGTTAGAGATTTCGGAGTGGAAGTGAGAGCATATAACCATGGATTTTGTCACGGGATTGCCTCGTACAAGTAGGAAGCATGATGCAGTTTGGGTGATCATAGATAGATTGACCAAGTCCGCTCATTTCCTACCTATTGAGATTAACTATTCGATGGAGAGTCTTGCGAAGTTGTATATTTATGAGATAGTGAGATTGCATAGGGTTCCGGTTAGCATTGTGTCAGATCCTGATCCTAGATTTACCTCTAGATTTTAGCAAGCGTTGCAAAAGGCTTTGGGTTCAGAATTGAGATTTAGCACAGCATTCCATCCTCAGACTGATGGCCAATCCGAGAGAACAATTCAAATTCTTGAAGATATGTTGCGAGCTTGTTCAATTGATTTCTCGAATTCTTGGGATGTTCATTTGCCTCTTGTCGAGTTTTCTTACAATAATAGATATTAGTCGAGTATTGAGATGGCCCCTTATGAAGCCTTGTACGGGAGGAAGTGTAGGTCTTCGATCTGTTGGGATGAAGTCGGGGAAGCCAAGCTTTCGGGTATTGATATGGTTCGGGATTCAGTTGATAAAGTCAAGATTATTCGGAACCGATTGATTACGGCCCAGAGTAGACAGAAAAGCTATGCTGATCAGAGGAGACGAGACCTTGAGTTTTAGAAGGGAGACCTTGTGTTCTTTAGGGTCTCATGTGTTGCCGAGGATACACGAGGATATTGAACTGAATATGTCTTACGTGGAGCAGCCGGTTCAAGTGATTGATACTAAGGTCCAAGAGTTGAGAAATAAGAGTATTCCCCTCGTTAGATTTGTTTGGAGAAATCATGACGTGGAAGAATCAACTTGGGAGCTCCGGGCAGAGATGGAGCAGAAATATCCTTGGTTATTTGACCTTCTAGGTAAGTAAGCTAATATTCGGGTCTAATTTTCTTTTAGGGGGAGTGAATGTCACGACCCTAGGCCTATACATAATTGATATATGCTTGAATTGGTAAATATGGTATGAATTTCATATTATTATATGTTTTGCATTTTGTTGGTAGCAATTATGTGTTAGTTAGCATTTTAAATAACTTATATGATGTTTCAAATATATTAATAAATTAAATATAATTATTTAATGTCTTATTGAATATATTAGGAGTCGTGTAGTTAAAATGGTAATGTTGAAAATTATTAGAAATTTATTATAATCCTTGAGGTGCTTAAGTGTAAAAAGCATAACGTAAGGATTTAATGTTGAAATTTCTTCATGGGTTGAAGGAGCTTAAGTGGAAAATCCCATGTTTATCCTTGGAAGATTAATTGAGAAGCTTCATTTGATTTAACAAGAATTTCTCCAGCCAAGTTTCCTCCTTGTTCCAAAACCAAAACCTAATATTTCATCTTAAAAATCCCCAAAATATTCTAGAAAAATCCATTCGGCGATCCGTTCGTTTCTTTGTGTTCGGGAGAAGAAGGGGGTCATTTTCATCCGAAGAAAAGTTGAAGTTTTTCAAATCCATTTTTATGTAAGTTATTATATTTCCCTTCTATGTATGCTCATGTTATTGCTTGAAGTTAAAATTATGGAAATTATGGTTGCATGTCCTTTTGTATCAATTTTATTGAGTTGGAAATGGTAAAAATGGCTTTGGCTTGGTTGGAAATGGTTGAGGTCATTTTGGTTGTATATATACTGAAGTTGGAGTTTTGGTATTGTTGTTTAAGTTGGCAAAATGGATTAGTAAAGGTTTCAAATGGATTGCTGATGTTTTAGCTCAGATTCTGAATTTATGCCTAGGGCACGAGTCGTGCCCTCTAGCACTAGTCGTGCCATACAGTCGTGACCAGTCATGCCTTGGGGTGGACGACTGTATCAGGCTGCATGTAAAAGGGTCACGAGTCATGCCCTGTCCAGTTTTGCCGAGTTATTTTTAAAGCCATGTAGGTTAAATTATATGACATATATTTCAACCAATTGAACACTTTAATCAAAGTACAACATATGAGCTATAAAAGGATGTCTTTACATACCAATTGTGATAATTGGAAGATGGTTAAATATTGGGTTAAAGTAGGTTGGAACCATTGATTTCCATTGAACCTAACTTGTTTAATATCCTTATATGATTGATGATACATCCTTGAATGGTTATTATAAGTGTGTAGACCTTATATGTTGTACCCTTTGGATTTGTTTGACATCTTTATGATGTGCTTGATTAGGGTTCCCTACTTTGGAATCCTAAGTTGAATTGAATTGGTTCAAGGATGGTTTAGCCTTTGTGCTACTTTTGATGGATACTTATTATCATTTTGCTATCATTTTGATATGCTATATTGGTATGGTTCCCTACTTTGGAATCATCGGTTATTGTAAGCAAGTATTTAGTATTGTTCTTCTATTTAAAGTCCAGCTGGTACTTGATTGTTGGGCAGTGTTATGGGATTATAATGGCACCCTAGCCGAGTTCGTTATAAACCATACACTGGGTCCCTTTTTCCCTGCCATTGGCCATGGTTTGGGTAGTGGACTAGCTCCCCTTTTTAGGGTGTACTCTAGTTGCACATTGGGGTATGACTTTGTGTCATTTTCACCCGCTTGTTGATATTTTTCTTGGATTCTGGAACCGCTTTTTCAGCTGTTGATACTGCTCGGATCGTGATATCCTTTTGAGGATTAAACCTTGGCTCCGTATCCTTTTAAGTTTTACATTATTGCACTTATGTGTTATCTATATATATGTTTCTTTGTGTTGACAAGAATGTGATATATATATGAGGAGTTGATGTTATATGCTTTCATATTGTGATTGCATAGCATATTGTCGCATATATAATACCTTGCTGAGATTTTTCTCACCCCGTCCTTTTATTGCTTTCTTAGATAGAGCCGAGCCAGGGGCTAGGACACGTTGAGCACCGAGAGGACGCCTAGTTGGGATTGTATTTTGAGAAAGGTATTTTGTAAGGTTACATTATGTAAATGTATAACCTTGGGGTAGTATTCCGAGACTTGATATGTTGTCCCTATTTTGCAACTCTTTAAGGATTGTAAATATTTTTCATTTTGGAACTATGTTCTTTGGTTTGTAAAGGAGTGTATGGTGGTTTGTAAAGCTTTAAGTTTGGATTTTCAAGTTAATGTTGTTATCTTTAGTTGGAATGTTTATAAAAGTTTCTTTTTCATTAAACAGGTTTTGAAATTGACCAATTTTAGAAAGGACATTTCGAAAGTTTTTCTAAAATAAAGGCGTCTTCAGAGCGTGTCCCGGAGTGGGGCCAAGTAGTACCACAGTTTGGGGCGCGTCAAGGACCCTTCTCCCAGCTAATGCACACACGGTTTTAGGGTTTTAGAAACACTAAAACGATGATTTTGATTGAGAATCAAAGATCAAAAACACCCCAAATTATTTCCATAAACAACCATTGATTGTTGAATATCGATTCAACAATCGGGATCATCTAGCAATCCTACAAAATACAAGATCTTGGTTCGTTCACGTGTAGATTACCGATAGAGGGTGATTCCGTTATCACCTAAAGTATGAAGATCAATTCATCGCAAGGAAGAACAAGGAGAAGCTCAAAGGTTAGTCAACAAATCAAAGTTTGAATCTCAGATTCATTTTCGAACAACAAATCACTGTTAAGGTATGTAAATCTATTTCATAATTTTAATCTATTGATGTTAGACGGATTCATGGCTAAGGGTTTTGTGTTATATGTTAAATCTACCGCTGCGTTTGTAACCTCAAAACCCAACACAACTAACACAATAATAAATGTGGGGAATGGGAAATTGTCCATGATGATAGCGGATGAGAGGATAGAAATCTCGGTTAATGATGTGTGGAAACACCCCATGAACGATGATGCGAAAGATTGTGAGTCCTTAGTTGACATAGAGGAGGAAAAGTGTGCCAAATTAGATAAGAGTGACGGTGAGAATTTTAGGGATAAAGCGGACGTCCATGATAGGGCTAGTAACAACAAGGCCGACAAACACTCTTTGAGTGATGGACCGTATCACCCCCTAGACCGACCCCATAAGGAGTCGGTGTCAAAATTAAAATCATTTTTTCCTCTAAAAGCTGATAGTAATAATTCATGTGTTCAAATTGAGGAATTCTATTGTCTTGATATATTTGACTTTTATTGCTAATATTGATGATCAAGATAGCTCCTCTTATGATTGTGTTGAAAAAGATGAGGTGCTTGATGTCCGTAAGATAGAGGCATAAAATAAGTTTGGGGGAGAGGCCCCCATAAAAAAGAAGAACAAGAAAAAGAAGGCCACGAAGAAGGCCACTAAAATCCCTTGGGCTCCACTCGAGCTAATAAAAAATGGTACATACATGTGAAAAGTTGTGGGTATTTGTGCCCGTGAATGTGCGAGGTGGGCAAAGGGAAGAAAAGTTAAGACCAAAGAGAAAGTGGCCACCTCAAATCCCATGTAAATGGGAGCAACGGTCGGGCTAACGACCTTAACCAAATGCGCTTATTGGAAGGCAACCCAAGTAGGTATGCTTTATTTGCTTTATTTATTTGTTTCGTTTGTCATATCATCCTTGAACCCAAGGAATGTTTTAGTTCTCTTTGCTATGAGGACATAGCATGTTTTGTATTTGGGGGTAGATATCTCTCCGAGTTTGTGGATTTATAGGGGAGTGTATATAGTGTCACCCTCCAAAAAAATAGAATTTTTTTGTTATTTTCATATTTTGCGATGTTGGAAAGAGTCCATGATGATTTGAGAGTGCTTTAATTTTAAAAATCATGAGTGTTATTGTCAATATGGGGTTATGATTACATTAAAACATGTAAAGTATGATTACTCCACCTTTCACTTTCATGCTATTTTTCTTGATCATTGTTACGAATTTAGGAGACCTTTATAGGATCACTTTGGCATTATCGGGGTCCCTAGAACATGTTTGCATGACTGTCAATAACACATCAATTAGGCTATTCGGGAAGTGATATTTGGCTATTTCCTTTGAACCCTATTTTTGAGCCTTTAACTTTCTAGTCACTTATAAAAATTTGCTAGAACCCCTTTTGAGCTTTAAAAAGAATGTAATCTCTCACAAAGTGGGAGGTTATCTTAAACCACCATTCGCCTTCATTCGTACCCTCATTATCCTACCCTTTTAAGGTATACACTATTTTCTCACATTTTCAAGAAAGTGAAACTAGGGAATAAATGAGAATTGTGGGTGATGTTTGGAAAATCAAGGGTGGAAAGTGGTCATGAAAAGAAAGAAAAGGGTATGAATGCATTGAAAAGAGGGGCTTGAGAAAAATATTGAATGCACATTCTTCGTGATTTATATGTGCAAAGAAAAAAAATGAATGAAAAGAAAAGTTGAAAAAAGCCTTGCCCTCTCTAATGTTGAAGTGGAAAGTGACCAAAAAGAAAGAAAGGTGATCAACCCCAAGTATGAAATATGCTAAATTAAAAGTTTGGGGGTTGAATCAATGGGTTGACATGGAGCGGAGTGATAAATTTCAAAGTGAGGATGTATGTTGAAAATTCTCTAGTTTCACTACTTGACTTCGTATGTCCTTACCTTCATTTGGAACCGTGAACCTAGCCCGCGATTTTCGCGATACGTTACAAGCCATAAGCCATGATTGATCTCTAAAGAATAGCCGGGTTGACAGTTTTATTTAAACATGCATATGAGTGTCCTTGTACAGAAATTTATCTTGTTATCATTGATTTAGAGCATGACACAAGTGACCCTATAAATTATATTATTTGGTAAATAATGATCTCCCATATTTCATTCATCTTTCATTATGTCGTGGAGAATTGTAAGTTAGATGCATGCATGTAAATATAATCTCATGTTCATGATAATGCTTGTAGATTATTTGTGTTGTGAAGAATCTGAGACTTGTTGTGCCAAAAACTTATTATATGAATTTAACAATCCAAAAATATTTTATTTGCTTTAATTAGTTAGTTTTTATTTTGTTTTAGTTTTTTTTACTCGAGGACGAGCAAAAGATAAGTTTGGCGGTATTTGATGGATGTGATTTTACATCCAAAAGATATGTTTCCAAGTTTATTTGGTGCTCAAAACCTAGATAATTTAATGTGTTTGTTAGTGTTTTGAAAGAACAGGGGTTGAAGAGCAATTAGGCGGAAAATGGAGGATATAAGCTTATTTTGGAAGTTCAGGGATCAAATTGAAATTATGGAAAATATGGGAGCAAACTGGTTTTATAAATTTCAAGGGCCAAAGTGCAAATCTGGAAAAGGAAGGGACCAAAGTGAAATTAGGTGAAAACAAGGAGAAAAATTGGTTAAATGTAGTTCAGGGGCTAAAGTGCAATTGTGTGAAAGTTTAAGGGCTGCAGCAGCATGGTTGGCCAAGGCATGAGCATTTTGCAGCAGTGGCCACAAGAAGCTGAGGATTGGCCGGCTAAAAGAAGGCCAAGGCTGCAAGACAAGGCAGATGGCCGAGGATTGGCCGAGGCAGGCCGAGCGGCCGCACCATTTGGCCAGTAACTTGGGGCGATCGCGCCATCGGTGGCCGAGCGATCGCGCCCATGGCCGGCCAAGGCATCAGTGATGGATTTCTGTGACGGAAGTGGTCCGGCAAAGAATTAAAAGCAGTTTTCAACAGAATCAACAACAGATCTGTGACGGATTTCAGTAGAATCCTAATTTGATTAGGAAATTGACCTATTTTGGATGTAAATCAGGAAACCTTCCTCCCTCCTCCTATATAAAGGACCCTACATTAGGTTTTTGTATTCTCTATCTATCTTTTCTTCCCCATTATCATATATTACATAGTTTAGGTTTTATTTTTTACAAGGATTGAAGATTCAAATTCAAGGTTTTATTTATTTATTTTAATTGCCATTCGAGGCTAAGTTATTTGATTCGTGGATTGAGGTAAGTAATAATTTGATCTTTATGCTAGGGTTTTAATTCTTCCTATCACTCTCTCGTTCTTTTTCTCTCATCATTCTTCAAGATCATTCATAGGCTTCAATTGTATGTTAAGTTACCGTTGGCCTATGAATCTATTTGGGTATAAATTGTTTCAGTAACATGGATGATTTATACATTGACCATTGTTGAGAAGGTTAGATTTAATTGGGGACGTAACGGAAATCAATGAATCTAGGTTCTTATGTTCTTGTGATTTAAATTGAATCACTTGAATGTTTATATTTACTTAACGAAATATATAAACAAGATAGAGATATTAGGGTTTTAATGTTCTTATCGACGTACCTGAAGATATTAACATCTTAACTCTATATTTTTGTGAATGAACCCAAGAATGAGATTGAATTCTTTTTACATGATTTAAATAGCATAAAGTGACAATTGTTATGATCTCCAATTCATGAATCCCTTGTTTCTTGATTTCTTTGCTTATTTTATTTTGCTTTCTTAGATTAATAATTAAACCAATCAAACCCCTTCTTTTGGTTACTTTTATACACTAATAAAATATACTTGTTCCACTTTAGTCCCTGTGAATTCGACCCTTGCAAGTAAGCATATTACTACGTTGATAAACTAGTACACTTGCTAGGTATTTATAATAAGAGGGAGATTTTCTTCCATCAAGGTCCCGATCCTTTGGACCTCATAAAGGTCTCTCTCTTATGGACCTCGTAAAGGTCCTGGCCCATTGTACCTCTTAAAGGTCCCGCTTTTGTGGACCTCTTAAAGGCCCTTCTCTCTTGGACCTCTTAAAAGTCCCGCTCATTTAAACCTCTTAAAGGTCCCACTCTTATAGACCTCCCTGAAGGTCCCACTCCTTTAGACCTACTAAAGGTCCCGCTCCTACGGACCTCGTGAAGGTCTCGCTCTTTTTGACATCTTATAGGTCCTACTAGCTCTCTCTATTGAAAGACTTCTATCTAGCCACTCAACTTGCCAATTTTTAGTTCATGCAACATGAACATTAAGTGCTCTTCACTAAGCCGAAGGTAGCAAACCCCGCATAATCCCTAAGTCACTAATCCAAAGGTAGCAATCCCCACATAATCCATAGATGTAAGTAGCATCCCTCTCTCAAATCTTAAGCAAAATCCTTTGATGTAGGCTGCATTCCTAAAATACACCAATCTCTTTGGTTTGTGTACCCCGATAGGGCCTTCCCCAAACACCCATCTTTTCGCCCTCGATGCCCTAACTTACTTTATTTACAACTTTGCCATTAGCAGCCCCTCTTGTTAAATGACTCTATTGCCCTTCTATAAGGCTCACAATCTCCTATAAAAATTACTTCCAGTTCTCGTTTCCGGCGTAGGTCAATTTCTCTCAAAGTTATTTTAAAGTTCCCATCATAGGGATAATATCTTCTAAAAAATGATTTAAAAAATAAAAAATTCCCGTTTATGTGTTAGGGATATTTCTTCTAAAAGATAATCTCAAAAGTGACTTCTTTGACCTCCTAAAGAGCTCCCAACTATTTTCAAAAAACGATTTCGAAAAAAAAAATATTTCGTCTCCCTCTTCGGCTTAGGGTCAATTTCTCTCAAGGATATTTTAAAACTCCGGCGTAAGGTCAATTATTTCAAAATTAAGTCCGTTCCCGACATATTCTTTTGAAAGTTATTTTAAAACCCCCGGTCACGGCCTGAGAACATCACTAACTTAATCGTTACCAACTCATCTATTAGGTCCGTGTGCACCCCGATTGGATTTTCCCTCGAGCACTCATCTATTAGGTTCGTGTGTACCTCGATGGGATTTTCTCCCTAGAAATCATCTATTAGGTATGTGTGCTCCCCGATAGGGTTTTCCCTCGAGAACTTATCTCTTTGGTTCATGTGCACCCTGATAGGGTTTCCCATGGAGACTCATCTATTAGGTCCGTGTGCACCCCTATAGGGTTTCCCCTCGAGCACTCATTTCTTTGATCTGTGTGCACCCAAATTGGATTTTCCCTCGAGCACTTATATCTTTGGTCCGTGTGCACCAATAGGGTTTCCCCTTGAGCACTCATCTATTAGGTCCGTGTGCATCCTGATAAGTTCTTCCCTCGAGCACACATCTCTTCTATTCGTGTCCACCCCGACTGAATCTCCCTCTTATGAGCATTCATCTTCTCCTCAATAGATATTAATGTAATCTTAAAATTATTAACCATCAATAGTCCGTCTGTCCCTTGGCATCCTACTTCATCAACAATTGTTCGTCTAAGTCTCTCGACATCCGATTTTATCAACAATCGTCTGTCTAAGTCCCTCGTCATCCGACTTCATCAACAATCGTCCATCTAAGTCCCTCGACATCCGACTTCATTAGTAATGGTCTGTCTAAGTCCTTCGGCATCCGACTTCATTAACAATCGTCCATCTAAGTCCTTCGGCATCCGACTTCATAAAAATCATCCGTCTAAGTCCCTCGGCATCCAACTCCATCAACAATGGCCCGTCTAAGTCCCTCAGCATCCGACTTTCTCAAAAGTAGTCTATCTAAGTCCTTGTAGCATCAGACTTCTTTAGGTCCTCTTTAGGTACAAATGCCTTCAAATTGTCCTCTTCGCGTACAATTGCCTTCAAATTGTCCTCTTCAGGTACAAATGCCTTCAAATTGTCCTCTTCGGGTACAGACGGCTTCAAATTGCCTCTTCAGGTGCAGAGGCCTTTAAATTGTCCTCTTCAAGTACATACGCCTTCCAATTGTCCTCTTCAGGTATAGATGCCTCCAAATAGTCCCCTTTAGGTGCAGAAGCCTAATCAATGTCCTAGTTAGGTTGAGACACCTTAAGCTCCTCATTGAAGACTAGAATCCCCACAAAGTTTCTTTTTTCACTCCTATATTCGAAATACGACCAACTTGATTCGCCCGAGGGATACATAGGACTCCTTAAATGGTCCAACCTCTTGATGGAGACGTCTTTATACATCCCTTTTAGGCGGAGACATCTTGAAAATATCTTTATTTTCCCCAAATAGTTTTTTATGTATCCCTGTGTGTTTCTGAACTCCGATTGGCTTGATTCCCCTGAGGGATACGTATGAATCCTTAAAAGGACCAGGCACTCGACCACTCTAGTAATTCTCTAGGCAGAGATGTCCCTAAAAATATCTCTCTTTTCTCTTTACCTCCCCAGCAGTTCCGAACTACGACCGAGTTGATTCACCCGAGGGATACGTAGGAGTCCTTAAAAGGTCCAACTCCTTGACCGCTTCTGCCACTCTCTTTGCGACCAATTATGGTCCACCCCCTTTGACTCACATGAGTCATTCTCTCTATTTTCGGTGACTTGTTGGTTTCCTTCCTCTTTAGACTCTGTAGGTCTATCAACCCTTTGCACGGGACCACGTTCTGGTACATTTCCAAAATGGGTTCTAATTTTTATCGATGACACTGCTCGCTTTGCAAGCACCATCCTCGAGTGGCTCTGTTAGCACCCCATTCTAGAATTCCATAGTCCCTAAACTTAGCAAGTTTAGAAGGGCCTCATATTCCCTAAACTTAGAGACCTCATGGGTATTTCAGCTTTGGGCTAATTTGATTCATTGGGCCTGTTGGGCTAGGCACCAGGATGCGCCACCAGGAAGCTGCCGCCTTAGAAGGCATAGTCGGGCGATAACCACTTGCAGTCTGCCAACAACTATAAATTAAGTCAGATCGGGGGTATTCACACCTATAGGGGGTGAAACTGGATGGAGTAGATAATTTCCTTATTAACTAAGTCAAAATCCCTCCCCAAGCCGGGCTTGCATTTTTCAATTCACACGGCTTTCCCTATGTATACATTTAATGCAGAAAATTTTCTTCATTCTAGAATAGTGGTGTGGTCGCTCTACCTCGTGTGGCACGGTCGCTCCCTTGTGCATTGCTAACTCGTACCTTTTCTGGCAAACTTAAAAACTTTTTCATATGAACTCCAATTTGGACGTGCCACATATCTTTGGAAATCTCTTGACGAGTACTATCTAATGGTCTATGTTGCACAAGGTCACATCGTTTTTGTCGCTATGTTATTTTCCTTCTTTACTCCTTTGATGCTCCGATCTGGATCATTCCTTGTTACACTCTTCAAGTCCGTAATACATGTAAATTTCCTTTTCTTCCCTATACTCATAAATACACCAAAGCACCATTAAAACACTAGTACAACCCAAAGATGTGCATTAAATAAGTACAAAAGTATATAATCTAGATGTGTAGAAACACATGCATCATAACCCAACTGCAAGTTCCTCTCGCATGATATCATGAAAATCCTCCAATAAACATCCTTTTATCCGCTAAGAAAACAATCACGTTCTCGTTACCCTTATGTGTAGCATAAACATCAGATTGCCATAATCTACCAAGTAGTAATTGACATGCAATCATATCACCAATATCACATAGAACCATATCCTTATATCTAAAAAAATAAAAATGCATGATATTATTCGGCTACCTTGACATTCCCAACTAAGTTGATCCATCTGACACTGCACGGAGTAGGATGTTTTTGCACAACCAACTTCGGGTGTCAACAAGACTACAAGAAACTAGATTCTATTTACTCCCACTATAAACCATTGCCTTAATCTCTTGCTCTTTTACCTTCCCAAATTATGGAAGATGTTGTGCTGTTGTACTTCCACACTCTCTATGCCGTTCTCAGCATCAGTTTACGAAACACCAATGATTCATGCTCTTCTTAATACCCTTCATTGATATCCTTTATGACACTTCAATATTGTCCCCAAATTCATCCTCCTCAAACTTATCTCGTTCTGCTATACTGATTCTACTGCGGTTCGGGCAATTATTATACAAGTACCTGATGCGATATTGGAAAATAGGATTGGGCCCAAGCGGGTAAGTAGGCCCAACATACCTTAATGGGCCTAGTGCGCGTAGAGATGGCCCAAATATGTATCGGTGGGCCGTGAGAAGGGCCCCGAGGCGGGAAGAGGCGCGCGAGATAAGTCAATCCCACATGAGCGACATGTGGGAGTAAGCAGGTCGAGATTGATGTTACGGAGAAACGAATGTACGGCGGTAGACCGAGGGAAGGAAGTAGCGTTGCCGACATAGTTAAGGATTGGCCGCACTATGAACGTGACCGTTAGGATGGATGGTTGTCATCCGCGGCTTACGGGAAACGTGATCCCGCATCATAGCAAAGCTGTCAACTGTAGCTTGATTTGACAAGGTGAACAGTGAAATCCCACTAATTTGGGGTTGGTTGAGGACCCTTGATAGATGATTGATAAGTGTCCCCCCATGTGCAAGGCACATGGGGGCTTGGGAGTATAAACTAGGGAAAGAGTTCATTTGCATGGTATGTCTCTCTCTCTCTCCTCTCTAAGCTCTCTCTCTCTCTAGGGTTTCCATTTTTACCATTTCAGTGAACCGTTAATCTTACTCTCACGCCGGAGGGGTTTCGCCGGAGCCACCCCCGGCCTAGTTTACGTGTGTGCATGTGTGTAGGGATCAAGCCGGAGGAAGAACAACCGAGGTATCCTGTCATTTTCAGATCCTGTACAACCATTGTTTTTGGATGGCAACATCAGTTGGTTCCGTTGCTGGGACTGAATTTCTTTCTTTGGTTGTTTGATAAAAGCTTGTCCAGTCTCTGTGTTCTGTTTACAGCAATTTTGGGTGTTAGGGTTTTTGTTCTTGAAGTCTCGTGTTCTTGGCCCAGAAAGGGGCTTCCAGACTTGCAGTCCGTGTTTATTGGTGTTGGGTTTGGGTATTTCTTTGATTGTGAGCTCAGAAAGTAACCGGAATGGTGCAAGAAAAGGATACTCAGGCGAAGGTTACCCAGAATCCGGTGCTGGAGACCCCCAACCAGAGGGAGGCCCGCAGGGCCAGATCGGGGACTGCGCAGGAAGGCGAGGTACACACTTCTGAGACTGACTCGGTCATCAGGAGTGCCCAGAGGCGGGAAGATAGGGAGCGAGATGAAAGGAATAAAGGGAAAGCTGGTGAGAAGAATCCCGCTCCATCGAGGTCTGAGGAGGCAAGAGCGACAGCCAGCCAATTGAGGAAAGAGAATGAGTTGATGATTAAAGTTCTCGCAAATAATGAGAGGCTGAGAAAGATGGGTCAGGCACCTACAGAGATCCCGCCCGAGATGTCGGCGGGAAGAGCTCAAGAAGAAGACCGGGATGTTAGTCAGAGTGTGGCTCAGAGAGATGATAGGCGAAGGATATGCCGCCGCCTAAGGATACAGTCAGAGATCACAGAAGGCGAGATGTTACCAAGGCGAGATCTGAGGGAGCTGCGGGAAAGAGAAAGCATCCAGAGCATGAGGAAGGGAGGAGGATGAGGATCTATCACAAAATCGGGAAACTCGCGTGATGAATCCTACTATTATGAATATGAAAGTGATGAAGGATCGACAGCGGACAGGGATTATGTGCCTAGTCGCTCGAGATAATCAGATGATGGGACCTACAGAGAAGAAAGGTCACAAAGGTCAAGACAGTCTGATAGAGCTCGCCAAGAGGAGGTGTCTCCGCGCAATAAAGATCGCCGGTGGCGTGAGAGGAAGGATAGGGAAAAGGAGAGAGAAAAGGCAAAGAAAGCTGCAGAAGCTCAGAAGATTGCGAAAGCGATTAAGGTTGCTGAGGCTTTGAAAGCCACCGAGATGGCTAAGGCCACTGAATTGGAAATGGCCAAAAAAAAATGAGGAAGATAAGTGGAAAGCAGAGATGGACGAGATGGCCAGGAAGATTAAAGAGTTAGAGGTGGGAACTAAGCCTGCCGAAGTAAAGGGTTCTTACTTGGCTCCATTCGTGAAAAGTATTCAAGTTGCCGCTCCTGACCCGTCATTTTGCATGCCAAACCTGCCAAGTTATTCTGGGAATTCAAGGGCGAACACTCACATTGGCGGGTTTGAGGTTACGCTGTCGCTATTGACTGAGAACGAAGCTGTGATATTGTAAGTACCCCAATCTGGATCACCCTATTCCGAACACACGGGAAACACCGCAGACTCACAAACGCAGTCTCGAAGACCCGTGACACTCAAAACCCTCAAAAACCCCCAACCAAATCAAGGGAGGGACCTTTCTGGGACAAAAAGGGACAAAAGGACTTTTTAGGAATTTTTCAGAAATTAAAAAAGCATACATGGTCCGTACGGACCTCTTTGCTTTAATGATTACTGAATCCTCTTAAAGTCCAAGATATTCCCTCAAATCCCGGAAGTAATGATCACTTGCCTACATGGTTGGTCCATACGGACCTTATTGCATGCAAGGTTGGTCCGTACGGAGCTCTTTGCAACCAGACACCATCATGGCCAAATCTTCTTAAAGTCCACTTATTCCCTCAAATCGAGGAAAACCAAAATCCTGGATTACCTAGAAGGTCCGTAAAGACCTTCTTGCACAAAATCTGGCACTATAAATAGAGGGCTCCCCCTCCCTCATTTCAGACATCTCCCTCTTCTCTCCTCTCCCCCCAGCCTTCTGGCACCCCTCTAAGTCCTCTCGAGGCACTCCCGACCCCTTTCGGATCATTTCGAGGCCTTCCGAGCTCCCTTGTGGTGCTCTGAAGCCTCTCCGAGCGCTCCCGCGACGCTTTCGCGCTGCCCTGAGGCACTCTCGAGGTACTCTGACGCCCCTCGTGGTACTCCGAGGCATTGCCTGATCTTTCCCGAGGCGTTCCGGCTCTTTCCGAGTCAAACCGAAGATCCCGGCCCACGCCGAACCTCTGCCCGAGTAATCCCTGCCATCTCAACGCACGCCGAACCTCTGCCCGAGTGATCCCTGCAATCCCAATGCATGCCGAACCTCTGCCCGAGTGATCCCTGCGATCCCAACGCACGCCGAAACTCTGTCCGCAGACAACCGGCTCATCCCGAAGCAATCCCGGTCCGTACCGGAACACTATTCCACCCTCAAGCACTATTCCCCCGCGGAAGACAGACACGAACCAATATTGGTAAGGCTTCCTTCCCTCACTATTTCAATACATTTTAATAAAACAGTGTACAATGTAGACATCCATTACAGCATGCATTTTTAAAAGCACATACACACACACACAACAGTTAAAGAATATAAGGGGTACCGAAAGACTCGTTTTTACGAGGCGACTCGGGTGAGCTCTAAGATTCTAATATTCTCTTCCCGAGGAGTCATCTGACCTCCGAACTCAAAAATCTCATCACACAAAAAACAGTTTATTCTTAAACTGATTCCCTTTTTCAATGTTTTGGGCTTAATAAAAACGGCGTGGCGACTCTACAAAGCAAACACACGGCGAGACATTCTCCAACACCGCAAAACGGAATAAGCCAGATGCCGGGGCGCGAACGCGCTGCCTATCGGATTCGGGCGACTTTCCCGAACGCGACGCAAAAATGCAAGATGCCGGGGCCCGCGCGCGAGCCGGATCCGGGTAATTTCAGTTGGCGACTCCGCTGGGGACATTTTGTTTTAAAAACTTTTAAACAAAACAAAAGATTTTTAAAACGATGATGAGGGTCAAACTTTCATTTTACCCCTTCTCTTTAACTGTTGTGTGTGTGTGCACGTGCTTTATTTTTTTTTATTTTACAAAAAAAAATAAAAATACAAAAAAAATGCATCAATATACATCTGTGTACATACATTTAAAATTCTTCAAAAAAAACTTCTGTTTTACTCAGAAAAAGAATTTTAGAGACCGCACACTACTCGCACTGCTGCCTCGGTACACCGCACGCTACTCGCACTGCTGCCTCGGTTACACCGCACGCTACTCGCATTGCTGCCTCGGTTATACCCCACGCTACGCGCACTGGTGCCTCGGATACACTGCACACTACAACCCTTAACCCGGGGTGGTCTTAGTTGCAGTTCGTTTGGCCTTCCTACGCCTCTCGGACGCGCATGGGATCATCCCAAACATCCCATCCTAGCCAAGCGTCAAACCTGCACGTTTGAGTCTTGAGTCACACTCTGTCCAGACTCGGTTGGTTTTTACCCAGTCCGTGTCATACAAGCCTGGATACATATCCCATGCCGGCCATTTTCTGAGTCGAAGCTCGGAACTCAAGATCCCTTGCGCAAGCAAAGCGATGAAAGGTCATGCTAAAATCTTGACCCGATCTTGATTTTCCGAAGCTACACCCAGACGATGTTCCGTCCCGGATATACATCCATGCCCACATGACACCATGTCATCAAGCCTTTAATACGTCAGCCATGACGATATGACCCAGCCAACGCCTAACGTCACAGATCCCTTGCGCAAGCAAGGTAAAGAGAGGTCATGCCGAACTCTTGACCCGATCTTGACTCAATGGCCGGCTCGGTTCACTATTCACATGGCTAACGCATTAAAACGAACATGACAGGCTCGGTCCTTAGGTTCGATTTTTTCTTTTAGGCCGGTGGAAACCGCTTGCCCTATAGGACCCTCGCTCGGGGCTGTCCACCCCGGGATGTCGAAATACAGGTGCAAAACGAGGGGCTTATAGCCGCACAGATGGTCTCCACTGACCCAGGATCTAGCATAGTTGCGAAAAAGAAGAGCAATCTTTTCCAACCTACCTAGGACTCTGAGAAAACACGTTTTAAGTAAATTAGAACAACAAAAAATAAAATCAAAAAAAAAATAATAAAAGCGGAAATCGCATGCCACGTGAGCTTTCCCCCTTTTGTCCCGAAAGGCCTTCCCGTGTCTAAACCTTGCCCGTCACCCCCTCCAGCGAACCGAGAGTGGTTGAGAATACCCGGGAGCCGCCTTTTCAGTATCGAGGTCACAAGGTCCGACAGCCCTTCCAGTTCAACGGTCCGCACCGTCCGCTACTCCCCCATGACGGGATCGACAGATAACAGTGAGGGAAACGGAACCCCGCCACTAAGGAACCTTCAGACAATGGAGGAGGTGCTGCGAGCCTTCGAAACTATCAAGAAGCGCCAAGAAGAGCAGCAAGCCTGGATCGTAGACACCCTGCGTCTTCGAGGAACCGTTGCAGTGCCCCAACCAGATTTAACCTTCGTCCTCATAGAAGACGAAGAAATACCGGCTCCCCCGGTTTCTCAAAGCTATCAGCAGGTCCCGCCTCCGCCAAGCTACGAGATCCCAGCAAGGCAAAGCAGCTCTCGCTCAAAGCTCCACTCAGGCGTCAGTCAAGCAGCTCCGACATGCCCGCCTCAGCACAGTCAGTTTCCCGGCTCTGCACATCAAGCTCAGTACCAACAGCACACATACGTGCCTGCTCTGCCAGATCCCAATGCATCTCGGTATCCCCCAGGATTCAATCCTCTGCCTCTATACGATCCTCGCAGCCATAACCAAAAATCCCCATGCTTACCCGGGACGGGCATCCCAAGCGGATATCCCGACATCTCAAGCCTGCCACCCGCTAGTCTGCCACTTGGGGCTAATGAAACCTTTCCCCAATTCCCAAACACAACCTTTAGCGGACCTGGTAATCACGCTCCTAACTTCAACACTCCAGGGTATGGGTTGGTATACACTCAACTACCTCCCCAAGACTCCCGAATGGCGATCCCATCAGCCAATCCACCTCCATCTTCGATTTCGCCCACTAAATGGCAACGCAACACCGGCCATCATTGTAAGTCCGGATTTCGCCCACTAAACGGCAACGCAACCACCGACGTCAGTGTAAGCTCGGATTTCGCCCACTAAACAGCAACGCAACCACCGACCGTCAGTGTAAGCCCGAATTTCGCCCACTAAACGGCAACGCAACCACCGGCCGTCAGTGTAAGCCCGGATTTCGCCCACTAAACGGCAACGCAACCACCGGCCGTCAGTGTAAGCCCGGATTTCGCCCACTAAACGGCAACGCAACCACCGACCGTCAGTGTAAGCCCGGATTTCGCCCACTAAACGGCAACGCAACCACCGGCCGTCAGTGTAAGCCTGGATTTCGCCCACTAAACGGCAACACCAACCCCGGCCGTCATCGTAAGTCCGAATTTCTCCCACTAAACGGCAACGCAGACACCGGCCGTCATCGTAAGACCGGACCTCGCCCACTAAACGGTAAAGCAAGCGCAAAAGGAGCCAGCACCTCCAAGCACAAATCTCAAGGCATGAAATGCCTCGCCAAACGGTGAATTAACCACCGGCCATCAAAGTAAGCTTGAAGTCACCTTCTCAGCGGAAAAAGCCCCTACAAGGCCACATATCCCCAGCAGATGGACACCGACAATCATCGTAAGTCCAACCTTTCCCCAGCGGACACAACGCGAGGCATTCACACCTCTCACAGTCGAAGCACAAGGCAATCACGCCTCTGCCACCTGCAGTCAGAAGATGAATCAAGTCCTCATACATGACACACCCGCAGTCAGAAGACGAATCAAGTCCTCATACATGACACACCCGCAGTCAGAAGACGAATCAAGTCCTCATACGTGACATACCTCCAGCCCGGAAGGCTTTAAACCACTCGGTCCGGAAGACCGTATAAACCTCCCAAATCACTATCTCCAGCCCGGAAGGCTTTAAACCACCCGATTTGGAAAATCGTAAAATTTCCATCTCAGGACGCCACCACGTCCTCACAGTCGACCTCGGCAGTCACACGACACTTCAGGGCACCACCACGCCCGCATACACTCACAATTTCACGACCTCTGAACTACGACCAGGCTTGATTCCCGCTAGGGATACATAGGAATCCTATCACAGGGTCCAGCCATCGACCTATACGGTCACCCAGGATGCCTCCACGTCCTTACCATCGACCTATGCGGTCACCCAAGACGCCTCCACGTCCTTGCCATCGACCTATACGGTCACCCAGGACGCCACCACGTCCTTACCATCGACCTATGCGGTCACCCAGGACGCCTCCACGTCCTTACCACCGACCTATACGGTCACCCAGGATGCCTCCACGTCCTTACCACCGACCTATACGGTCACCCAGGACGCCTCCACGTCCTTACCATCGACCTATACGGTCACCCAGGACGCCTCCACGTCCTTACCACCGACCTATACGGTCACCCAGGACGCCTCCACGTCCTTACCATCGACCTATACGGTCACCCAGGATGCCTTCACGTCCTTACCATCGACCTATACGGTCACCCAGGATGCCTCCACGTCCTTACCATCGACCTATACGGTCACCCAGGACGCCTCCACGTCCTTACCATCGACCTATACGGTCACCCAGGACGCCTCCACGTCCTTACCATCGACCTATACGGTCACCCAGGATGCCTCCACGTCCTTACTATCGACCTATACGGTCACCCTGGACGCCTCCACGTCCTTACCACCGACCTATGCAGTCACCCACAGGATGTCACCGCACCAGCATACAGAGTTTCAGTAAGAGGACAGCTCACATCCTCGTATAAAACAACACTCACCCCACACACGAACTACGATCAGGCTTGATTCTCGCTAGGGATATATAGGAATCCTATCACAGGGTCCAGCCAACTGACCTAGACGGTCACACAACAGGACACCGCCATGTCCTCACAAACCGACCTACACGGTGTATTCTTCTCCCAGCACGCGATCCAGATAAGGACCCTTATCTTATCGACGACCCCACTTCCTCCGTAAGTGACGTCGTCGAGGGGCTTCTGTAAGTACCCCAATCTGGATCACCCTCTTCCGAACACACGGGAAACACCGCAGACTCACAAACGCAGTCTCGAAGACCCGTGACACTCAAAACCCTCAAAAAAACCCCAACCAAATCAAGGGAGGGACCTTTTTGGGACAAAAAGGGACAAAAGGACTTTTTAGGAATTTTTCAGAAATTGGAAAAGCATACATGGTCCGTACGAACCTCTTTGCTTCAATGATTACTGAATCCTCTTAAAGTCCAAGATATTCCCTCAAATCCCGGAAGTAATGATCACTTGCCTACATGGTTGGTCCGTACGGACCTTATTGCATGCAAGGTTGGTCCGTACGGAACTCTTTGCAACCAGACACCATCATGGCTAAATCTTCTTAAAGTCCACTTATTCCCTCAAATCGAGGAAAACCAAAATCCTAGATTACCTAGAAGGTCCGTACGGACCTTCTTGCACAAAATCTGGCACTATAAATAGAGGGATCCCCCTTCCTCATTTCAGACATCTCCCTCTTCTCTCCTCTCCCCCCAGCCTTCTGGCACCCCTCTAAGTCCTCTCGAGGCACTCCCGGTCCCTTTCGAATCATTCCGAGGCCTTCCGAGCTCCCATGTGGTGCTCCGAAGCCTCTCCAAGCGCTCCCACGACGCTCCCGCGCTGCCTCGAGGCACTCTCGAGGTACTCTGAGGCCCCTCGTGGTACTCTGAGGCCTTGCCTGGTCTTTCCCGAGGCGTTCCGGCTCTTTCCGAGTCAAATCGACGATCCCGGCCCACGCCGAACCTCTGCCCGAGTAATCCCTTCCATCTCAACGCATGCTGAACCTCTGCCCGAGTGATCCCTGCAATCCCAATGTACGCCAAACCTCTGCCCGAGTGATCCCTGCGATCCCAACGTACGCCGAAACTCTATCTGCAGACAACCGGCTCATCCCGAAGCAATCCCGGTCCGTATCGGAACACTATTCCACCCTCAAGCACTATTCCCCTGCGGAAGACAGACACGAACCAATATTGGTAAGGCTTCCTTCCCTCAATATTTCAATACATTTCAATAAAGCAGTGTACAATGTAGACATCCGATACAACATGCATTTTTAAAAGCACATACACACACACACAACAGTTAAAGAATATAAGGGGTACCGAAAGACTCATTTTTACGAGGCGACTCGGGTGAGCTCTAAGATTCTAATATTCTCTTCCCGAGGAGTCATCTGACCTCCGAACTCAAAAATCTCATCACACAAAAAATAGTTTATTCTAAAACTGATGCCCTTTTTCAATGTTTTGGGCTTAATAAAAACGGTGTGGCGACTCTACAAAGCAAACACACGGTGAGACATTCTCCAACACCGCAAAACGGAATAAGCCAGATGCCGGGGCGTGAACGGGCTGCCTATCGGATCCGGGCGACTTTCCCGAACGCGACACAAAAATGCGAGATGCCGGGGCCCGCGCGCGAGCCGGATCCGGGTAATTTCAGATATGTAAGGCGTTTGTGAGTACTCTTGCTGATCACGCCTTGGAATGGTTTTTGACCCAGCCAGTGGAATCGATTCTCGGCTATCAGGATCTTAAGGCGAAGTTTTTGGCGAGATTCAGTGGGTCGGGGGCGCAGCCCGCACAAAAGACCGAATTGTGCAGCTTGAAGCAGAATGAAGGGGAGGAGATCTCGGTCTTTACTTACAGATTTATGGGTGTCGCGAATCGGATTGCCGACGTTAGACAGGGTGAGATTATTATGTTATTTAATGCAAGTTTATTGCTCGGGCTTTTCAAGCAGGAATTCTGTATGAGGTTGCCAAAGACAACTGGCGAGTTATATGAAAGAGTAAGAGCATTTTGTAGCGGCGGTAAGGAAGCAGGAATTGAGGTCGCCCAAGTGGCAACCGGTTCTGGAAAGAAGAGGGTCAAGGAGAGAATTGATGTAGTGAAAGATGAAAGTAAGGGCAGACAAGGAAGTCGCAGCGAGAATAGAACCGGGGGTAATGGAACCAATCGTGGGGGTGGTCAGAATCAAAGAAAAGTTTTCAAGTATGACAGGTTGAATACCACCATCACCGAGATTTTGAGGAAGGAGGATTTGCCTGCACCTTTTGCCATCGAGGAGGAACTTATATGGCCAGGGATCAAAATAGTTATTGCGAGTATCACAAGGACAAGGGTCATGTGATGGAGGATTGTTACAACTTGAGAAGAGTGATCCAAGGGATAGTTAATAAAGGCGGGTTTAAGCAGTACCTCGAGCATGGTGAAAGGCGAGATGAAGGGGGCAGGCAGGAGAGAAATCGGGAGCGGAATGTAGTTGATGTTTTTCAAGATCCATTACCCAGCGTGGCCCAGTTGGATAATCAAATTATAATGTTGTCGCACAGTTTTGATATTCCGCAGTTTGTTGCCAGCGAGGACAGGGTGATCATCTTTTCTAGGAGTGAATTGGCAGCGACCAAGAATCATGGAAGCCAACCAGTAATTATAACTATTTGTCCGGGAAATAACATAGTTCAAAGGGTGATGGTGGATTCGGGAGCCAGTCGAAATGTCTTGTATTATGATGCTTTCTAAAGGATGAATTACACTGATGCCAACTTGGTGCCTTATAGGGTATTTTTGGAGGGATTCACGAATCATTCAGTGAAGGTGAAAGGAACAATCATGTTGGAGGTAGAGATTGGCGAGGGTGAAATGGCGAGAAGCGAGAATGTAGAATTTATGGTGATTGAATTAGTTTCCCCTTACAATGCAATTGTCGGGATCCCTTTCATGCTAAGCTTTGAAATGGTGCTGTCCATCTCGCATCAAAGGGTGAAGTATCCGACTTCCAGGGGTATGGGTTGCTTAAAAAGTGAGGCAATTACAGTGGCGAGAAAGAAAAAGGAAATGATGAAGGCCAAGGGGGCATCTACCAGCTCATTGACGACAAAGTCTGATTCTCGCTAGTTGAGGATTAATGTGATTGAGATTGTGGATGAAGATATCGAATGGGTGATGACTGAGAGTATGAAGAATGGCATGGCAATGATTGTTACAGGGGCAAGCGGGACCCCAGATAATGTAGAAGTTGGGATTGTTATAGTAGCTAGTGAAGTACCTGAGGCCAGATTGGTCGATTCAGAGAATGTGAGAGAAAGGGAAGTGGTTAATTTGCGAGAACCTGAGCATGAAAATGTTGAACGGGATGTCGCGGTTGAGATTAATTTGGGTGTGGAAGTTATGAATGTGGCACCAAGCTGGAGCTATGGTAGAGTGGTTCAGTTTGTTCAGATGGGTAAACCAAGAATAGAGGAGATCGTGTTTGAAGAGATTGTTGATAGTGAATCTGAGGAGGATTGTGAAATGGTTGAAGTGGAGAATCCCAATGGGCGGCCTACGGGAAATGAGTTCGTTGACCCCCGGAAGCCGATTCCCGCCAAGGACCCAGTTAGCAAGAAGCAAAAAAGGATTGAAGTCAAAACTTTACAGACACGGGATGAGCCTGAGATACAGGCTTATGAAGAATTGGAAGAGGTTGAAATCAACTGTTATTTCCCAAAGCAAAAGGTCAAGATTGGAAAGCAATTGTTTCGGGACGAGTGAGAACGTTTGTTGGAATTTTTGAAGGAGAATTTGGATGTGTTTGCATGTCGACCAGAAGATCTGAGGGGCATTAACGAGAATGTTGCCGTGCATTGCCTGAATGCCGATCCAAACATTGAGCCATTCAAGCAAAAGGTTAGGCATTTGTCACCGGAGAAAGAAAAGGCGGTTTTGGAGGAAGTAGACAAATTGTTGAAAGCGGGAATCATAGAAAAGATCCAATATCTGGTGTGGTTGGCATGCCCAGTCATGGTTTTGAAATCAAATAATAAATGGAGGATGTGCATCGACTTCACAGATCTGAATACCGCCTGCCCTAAGGATTGCTACCCGCTCCCTAAGATCGATAAGTTGGTTGATCCAATTGTCGGCCACCGAGTTTTTAGTTTCATTGATGCGTACTCTGGCTACCATCAAATTAAAATGGCCGAGGAGGATAAGGCGAAAACGGCTTTCCGAACGCCGAAAGGAAATTTTTGTTATAAGATGATGTCGTTTGGACTGAAGAATGCTGGGGAAACATATCAACGAATGGTGAATGAAGTTTTCAAGTCGTAGATCGGGTAGAATTTGGAGGCGTATATTGATGATATGGTAATAAAGACCAGAGAGAATGACCATGTTTTGGATCTCGCGGAAACATTTGAAAATTTGAGGAGGAATTCGATGAAGTTGAACCCCAGTAAATGCACGTTTGGTGTAACGGCGGGAAAGTTTTTGGGTTTCTTGGTGAACTGGCGTGGGATCGAGGCTAACTCGAAGAAAATCCAGGCATTATTAGATATGTCGCCTCCCAAGTCGATACTGTAACTACCCAATTCTGGCTCATGCCTTCCGGTTAAGTTTCCTGGCAATTCCCCGGACTTTCCTAAAGCTCAGGGGCAATTTGGGAACTTTTCCAAACCTTCCAAGGGGTGAAGGACTTGATAGGAATTAAAATTCCACGTAGTCCTTTGCTGGAAAACACCTTCTAGAATGCCACCTTGCATGGTTCTAGAAATAAGCTGAGTCACTAAGGGATAAGACCGCACGGCCTCATTAGCTTTGGGGTTACAGCCGCACGGCTTCATTAGCCATCACCAGACTGCCTATAAATAGAGGTCTCCTCTACCCATTTTGAGAGAGTTTTCAGCATTGTTACTCAGCCAAAATACCTACACGAATTTCTAGAGAGTTGAGAGCAACCAAAATCACCTCCCCCCTCTTCAAAACCCTTCAAAAGTTGGTCCCTCCCTAGGCAAACTTCAAGGAGATAGAGGAACACCACCATTGGTAACCTCTCCTCCCTTTTTCCTTAAAATATACTTGTCATTACATGCTATATTGCTCCTTGCTTTATATATTGTCATCTACTTGCTTGGTATTTGATATATTGCCATTAAAAATCACATCTTTAGCCATGTAAATCATATATACCCCCATTCCCCTTTATCACATAGGATCCATGGAAGATCCAACCCAAGGATGAACAATAAGACCTCAAATGGCTTGTTCTAGGGTGGATCTCTCACATGGTGATGTGAAAATAGCATCCTTTGCATATAAAAATGTCATCTTTGCATATAAAAATGTCATCTTTTTCATTAAAAATGCCATCTTTATTTATGAATGATATTCCCCCTTCCCATAGACCTTGCTTCCAAGGATTGTCCACCTAAAAGGTTCATAAAGGACATAGGAAAGCCATAAAGGTCCTTCCTTTTCATTCCTAGTCTTAGCTTGCATCATGTTCATTACATATGTTAGTGTAAAAATGTCATTTTTAGTTTAAAATGCATTCCCCATGTCCCTCATGGTTGGATCTCTCTCCAAGGATTGCCTAGTGACCTTTATAAGGCACAAAAAGGCATAGGATGAGTATAAAGATCTAATCTTTATACCCCTCCCTTAGTCCCCTTTGGTACTTGGAGCATCTCAAGGAGTATAATGGTTTAATGGTCCTATCTTTACATCATATCCTCCACTTAAAGATGCCATAGACGGATTCTCCTTTAGAAAAGGATGAACTTGAGCCCCACATCTCCGATCATCACTTAAGACGAGCATAAATGTCCTGACAAGGCTCAAATCGTCTCAAGATGTAGGATTGATGGGCAAAGGTCCTTCCTTTCTAAAAAGTCTCATCCTTGGACTATAAAAAAGGTGTCCCTATTTTGATCTCATGCGACCCAAGGTCTCATCATGACGATCATAAGTCCAAGATGAGAATGGGACCAAAGTCCCGAAGATATCAAAAATCCAAGTAATCCCGAGCGATAACCAACTCATGGTTTATACGTCCGGAAGATAACTTGGTACATTCCTTCCCTTTAGAAAAACACATCCCACACACGAAAAACACAAAGTCAAGCATGAAAATCGGATCTTGAAAGACTTGCTTCGGCAAGGCTCCTTGGGTGAACGACGATCCGTTCTTCCCGAGGGGTAACTTAACCTTCGGACCCAAATCCTTTTTTTCAAAGTTTTGAGGAAATCAAAATGGCATGGCGACTCCGTTTTTCAATTTAAACCGGATGTTTCCAAACCGATGTGAGGCGGTGATCCCCTTACACGAGAAAGTGGTTCCAAAATAAAATAAAAAATAAAAGAGCCGCGATCTTGGGCACCACATTCACAGTTTGGCAACTCCGCTGGGGACTGAACCAAACGAAATCTTTCATTTTTAGAATAAAAAAAATGATACTTGGTATATAGGTGGAAAGCATTAAGCTTCCTGTTATTGCCTCCTAACACGAGTCTGGGATAAACTATGGTCTAACAAAGCCACGTGCCGGTATCTCTTTTCGAAAAAAGAAAAAAAAACTTTTTTTTTAGTGGGTTAGCCTTTCGCCACGGATCCAATTCTCATGCTTGCCTTCTTTTTCTTGCATTGCATTGCATGCATTGTTGGTTCTTGGGATTGTGCATATTCTGAAAGTGAACAGGATAGCTTGCTGGAAGCTGAAAAGGTGCCAAAAAGGCCGGGGGAACAACCTGCAGATGAAAGAAATTGGAACCTGGAAAATTGATTGAAGCAGCCGTACGGCTTGATTCTCCTTGAATCCTAGCCGGGCGGCTTCATTGGCAATTCCACCAGGACAAAAATTGAGGTTAATCTGGCAGCCTTGGTAGCTTGGGGCTATTCAGTTCCAAGACTGACCAGGCTCCCAGAAAATTTACTTGCTTAATTGCTGCATTTCCCCCGTCCCAAAAATCATTCCTTTAAAACACATTTCTGAAAATTTCTGTTTTAACTCAAAAAGGAACATTTTAAGGAGGCCGCACACTACGCGCACCTTATATATCCTGTACACTTTGCACGCACGTCCCTTTAACCCAGGGTGGTTGTTCAGTTGCAGTCACAGACAGTATTACGATGCTCCCGGGCGCGCACGGACCCAAACTCCCCATGGCAGCCAGTGTCGACCAATGCACAGTCCGTGTCACACATTTCAAAACCGTGACTTTTGGTTGGTTTTTGGTCTAGTCCGTGTCATATAGACCAGTTGCATACCCCCGTAAAGGTCAAACCTTAGCCCATGACAGAAGTCGAGATCCTTTGCGCAAGCGAAACTCTGCCGAAATTCCGCCAAGGAAAATTGGCAGAATCTTGACTCCGGCATTGACTTTGACTTTGACCCGCACGGGATACGTAAAAGTCAAGCCCGAGTCTGTGCCAAAAATCAAAAGATCTTTCGCGCAAGCGGAGCTCTGCCGAAATTCCGACAAGGAAAAATTGGCAAGATCTTGACCCGGCATTGACTGTGACTTTGACTCACGCAACGTATGCAATGAAGTTCAATGTGACACTGTGTCATCTGGCTTTTACCGCCCGACCCATGCCTATTATCTTCTCGGACAATGCCAAAAAGTCAAAACGTCAATCGCGCAACCGAAACTCTGCCGAAATTACGTTAAGGCTGAAAGACGAGACTTTCCTGGCATTGCCTTGACTATAATCCGCATCGCTCGCGCGTTAAAAACTCCTATGACCCACTAGACCCAATTAGGAACGTTCTTCTCTCTCGGTCGGTGGGATCCGCGTGTCCTATAGGACCCTCGCCTGGGGCTGTCCACCCTGGGAGGTCGAAATACAGGTGGAATACGAGGGGCTTATAGACGTAGTGACGGAACCCACTGATCCAGGATCTAGAGTAGTTGCGAAAAAGAAGGGCAACCACTTTTCCAACCAAATATAAATAAATAAAAGATATTGTTTAAAGTAAACTTGAAACAATTAACAGAATCATAATTGCATGGTCCGATCTCAAATCTCCTATCGAGACCTTCCACGGTCCAACCTCCGATATCGACCTTTCACGGTCAAAGTTCCAATCTCGACCTTTTGCAGTCAAATCCCCAATCGCGACCTCCTCCGTCCGATCTCCGATTTTCCATCTCGACCTTTCGCGGTCAAATCCCTAATCGCGACCTCCTCGGTCCGATCTCCGATTTTCCATCTCGACCTTTCGCGGTCAAATCCCCAATCGCGACGTCCTCGGTCCGATCTCCGATTTTCCATCTCGACCTTTCGCGGTCAAATCCCCAATCGCGACCTCCTCGGTCCGATCTCCGATATTCCACCTCGACCTTTCGCGGTCAAATCCCCAATCGCGCGATCTCCTCGGTCCGATCTCCGATTTTCCATCTCGACCTTTCGCGGTCAAATCCCTAATCGCGACCTCCTCGATCCGATCTCCGATTTTCCATCTCGACCTTTCGCGGTCAAATCCCTAATCTCGACCTCCTCGGTCTGATATCCAATTTTCCATCTCGACCTTTCGCGGTCAAATCCCTAATCGCGACCTCCTCAGTCCGATCTCTGATTTTCCATCTCGACCTTTCGTGGTCAAATCTCTAATCGTGACCTCCTCGGTCCGATCTTCGATTTCCGATCTCGGCCTTTCAAGGTCCAATCTTTCCCGATCAATTAGGATTAGAAGAAAATGTGTTTTAAGCAAAACTTAAGCGGTAAATGCATGTTACTTGAGCCTTCAGCCTAAACACTTACCTCCGAGTCTAAACCTTACCTACCCCCGAGTCTAAACCTTGCCTATCCCTTTCCCGCAGCAAGAAAGAAGTGAGTGAGAATACCGGGTCAATGGCTTGTCAGTGCAGAATCCTCAGATAGCTCGCCATAATCATTAATTTTGTCAGCTCAGAGAGTCAGAATGGCAGATTTGACAGAAAACAGTGAGGGTACAGGAAATCCGATGATTAGGAAGGAAGAGTTAGTCCTGGCTTTGGAAAATGCCCATAAGGTTCATGAAGAGCAGCTGTCACTGCTCATCGGTGCTCTCCACCGCCATGGAGTTCACGTAACAGTTGAGGCAAACGGTTCTCTGGTCATGGTCAAAGATGAGACTCCAGAAACAGTGATTCCAGTCCCTCCATCCTACAGCCAATACCCTCCTCCTTCCACATATGATCCCTTGCCAAGGACTACTCCTCTTCAGTTTTTTCCAACATCCCAGGCTATCAGGGCTCCATCGCCCTCAGCCTCTCAGAACGGATCGGGGTTCATTACACCTGTTTCCCAATTTCAGCAGTACCTGCAGTTTATGCTCCAGCTTCACATAATCAGTTTGAGCCGTGTGGCTATGTTCTGAAGCCTCTATACCCGCCTGAATACGATCATGAGTGGCTAAAAGAAAATTCGGAGGCCTCAAGTTTTCAGTTGTCACCTACCGGACTTAGTGAATTCACCCGTCGGTTTCACCAGTCTGCGGCTGTGGTTCCCTCTACTGATAAAAGTCTTGTTGCGAGTTCCAGTAACAAGAATGTTCCCGTTGATCCCCATGTGGCAATATTGATGGAGCAAGTGAAACAAATGCAAGGAAAGCTTGACTTCATGATGAGTATCAGTACTCCCTTGACCCAAGACATCAAACCAGGCAAAGAAATGATTCCACCAAACATAACCCAATGCCACCAGCACCAAGCAGCAACTGTACCCAGCTCAGCACCAGTTCCTCACAAAGGAAAGAGTGTCATAGCCTCCTTCAGCCAAATCCAACAATGGAACCAATTGAACAATGGAAATCCAAGTCTTGAGAACAACAATGTCTCCCGAAAACTCCGCTCCCTTCATTATGAAAACGTGGAGATGCCTTTAAGCAAGATGCTGGAAGAGCTAATGAAAGAAAAGCTGATAAAGCCACTGGAGAATTGGAAGCCCAAGAACCCCAACGTTCGGTTGGATGAGTCTAAGCATTGTCTTTTCCACCAATACCCCGGGCACGACACTAATGATTGCTGCTATTTGAGGCATGAGATCCAGAAGTTGATAGAAGATGGGAAGCTCGAGAGCCTCCATGGGCCAAAAATAGAAAGCTATGGTAAGAGATCGATTCAGGAAGTGCTAGGTCAGAAACGTCATGTTGATGATTTCGGGATGCCCATGAGCAAAGTTTTTGACGAGTTGATGAGACAAGGCCTTCTCAAACCTCTCGAGAATTATAAGCCGAGAAACCCACGTAACCTTGACAGGACCAAGTTCTGTGAATACCACAATCATCATGGTCACACGATAGACAAGTGCCTGAATCTGAAGAAAGAAATTCAAGGGTTGATCTACGAAGGAAAGCTCAAGTTTCCTGGCAGTCCAACCAGCGAAGAGTAGCTAGGCTAGGGGTTACCTATCCTTGAGCAAGAAAAAAAAATAGTTTCTCAGTCAACTTTCGTAGGTTCTAGTACTTTCCTCTTTCAATCAAGTCCTCCTCGGACATTGTAGTTGATCTTCAATCTTCTATAAAAAGAGTCTTTTTCTTTTCTTGCTAGACTTAAGACATTATTTGCACACCTACATTACATTTAATGAAATGGTTTTATTTTATATGATCACTAGCATTGCTCAACAAATAATCTCTTAAAATAATTAATGTTTCGATTAATCGTTGTGAGAAAGTCAACTAATCCCTTCCCCATACACTTTCCTTACCTCGCGAAAACCTTCATCAAGCCATACGCCTCCCAAATCATGTCCTCATCGTCACCTTGACCAAGTCAACGACGGCGGCAACATCAAGGAACAACAAAAGGCCACTCAGCTTCGAAAGATTGACCCCATGTCGACAACATCCTAGGAGTTTGCCTTTGCCCTCAGGTGCTTAAAAAAAAAAAAAAAGAGAGCAAGAGTGCAAAAAGAGTAATACCCAGCTAGGCTAAAAACCTTGGAAAAGGACGGTCTAGGCAAAAAATAGAGTTACACATAAAAAAAATAAAATTATATAGTGCAAGAAGAGTATACCCAGCTAGGCTAAAAGCCCTGAAAAGGACGATCTAGACAAAAAACAGGGTTGCACATAAAAAAAAAAACCAAGAATCTAGCGTCACCAATCAAAAGCTCGGCGGACATGCAAAATTAAAGCTCGAAGAATAGATGTCGTCGATAACAATAGGGCAGTCGAAGCAAAGGCTGAAGCATTCCATAAGCCTTTAGGCATATGCAAATCTTTTCTCCCCCAATGAAAGACAAAAAATCAAGAAGCAATTGAAGCAGTCGTCCAAAAATGACTTGGTCAAGGAATCATCCTGAGGCCCATGCCTCATAATCCAACCTTCTCATTCGAGCCTTTCCACTAAAGGAACCACAAATCCCATTTCCTAAAGCCAAACACAGTTCAGCCGAGGCCGAACTACGGCGACCTGAGCTCCTCACAATGAGGGGAACGTAGGCAACCAGAAATGGTCCGGCCATAAACACATCCAAATTCCATAAAATTCGGTCTCATCAGTGGCCTTTCCCATAAACACATCCAAATTCCATAAAATCCAGTCTCATCAGTGGCCTTTCCCAAAACATATCCAAATTCCAGAAAAAATTCGGTCCCATCGAATGACCTTTCCCATAAACATATCCAAATTCCAGAAAAATTCGGTCCCATCGAATGACCTCTCCCATAGACATATTCAAATCCCAGAAAACCCGGTCTCATCAATGACCTCCCTATACACAAATCTTTCTTTCACACCCAGCCAACCTTGATCCGCGACATCGGTTGACTTTCTCCTCATGATTAATCGAAATGTTTGTTCATATCGAGATTAGTGGTTGAATAACCCGAACATTAATAAAGGGTTTTAAGCAATCTTGTAATCATTGTAAATAAAACAAGTTTTCAGATGTCTTGACAAGTCTTCCTTTTCTACATCTTAGGAAAAATAGTGCTAAACACTGATTTTCTGTCAGCAGGGACTTCCATACACTTTTACCAACCTTTCTACGCTTATACTCTCTCAAAAGAGTCAAACCCAAAGCGAGTTTTTTTTTGTGCCTACGTCGAATAAGGCCATCAAAATAACACGAAATCGGGATCTATTCCCACCTTTCGAAAAATATGCCCCTGCATGTATATATATTCCTAAAATTCTTCTCTTCGTCCATATCTTCTTAAGGTTGACTGAGTGACTAAAGAAAATAAGAGAAAGAGTACGAAAGGATAGGTTTTTCCCTCTTCTGCTACAAATTCGCATTAGGGCTGCCTTGAAACTCTTCAAGGTTGGGGCTTTGCCAAGCCATTTCTTTAGACTGGGGCTTCTTTGGTCATTATCGGGTTCCTCACTATGTCACAAAACAGATTCAGTCTTGGTCAGATCAAACTCAGGATCACTTTCGCAGTACCAATCAGATTGGGGCTTCACTAAGTCACTTCTTCGAAACCTAAAACTTCGCCTACTCAGTTCATCCAACCGGGTCTTTGCCAATGAAAGGATCTTTCCTTGCTTTAATAGAACCTGGGGCTTTGCAAAAAAAAATTCCTTAGACCGGGGCTTCGATAAGTCACATCCATCCCCTAGAAGAGAGGTTTGGTCATTTCAACATCTGTTTTGGTCTTTGATTCTAAAAGTCTGTCAGCATCAACTTCAAGTGTCAGAGTTTGAGAAAGGGACTTTAGTCAAGACCCGAGCTTTAAACCCGATCTCAGTTAAAGAGGGAAATTTGGTCCACATGATACCCTTTGGCAGCATTAGCCAAATCTCAGCAACAGCAGCAGCTCATTCCGCACCCAAGGGATACGACCCCACCTGCTCGAAACTGTCTCAAACAGTTTCCAAACACATACATCCAAACATATGCATCCAAACACATTGTGTCATAAAAATCCTCTCACATTGCCTTCCCGCAAAAGGGTCAGCCCGTGGCTCATGTGACATGCACAAAGAAAAATAACCTTAATTGATTACCAAATCAAAATAGGAAATACTTTTGCCCAAAATATTCTCGTTATCTCCAAATGGAATAACGCTTTCTCCCAAGTTTTCCCGTTACATCCAAATGGATATAACGTTGTCTCCTAAAAATCCTTCGTTATCGCCAAATGGGTTAACGTTTCCTCTAGGAAACCCTCCGTTATTGCTAAATGGGATAACATTTCCTCCGGAAAATCCTCTCTTATCGCCAAATGGGATAAAGTCTCCTCCAGGAAACCTTCCGTTATCACCAAATGGGATAACGTTTCTTGTTAAAAATCTCAGTTATTGCCAGAAGGCAATAACATTCGACCTTTTTCGATCTCCGTTATTCCCGAAGGAAGGAATAACATTTCGACCTCTCTCGCGATCTCCGTTATTCCCGAATGAAGGAAAAACATTTCGCTATCTCTTTCGATCTCCGTTATTCCCGAATGAAGGAATGACATTTCGCTATCTCTTTCGATCTCCGTTATTCCCGAATGAAGGAATAACATTTCGCTATCTCTCACGATCTCCGTTATTCCCGAATGAAGGAATAACATTTTGCTATCTCTCGCGATCTCCGTTATTCCCGAATGAAGGAATAACATTTCGCCATCTTTTTCGATCTCCGTTATTCCCGAAGGAAGGAATAACATTTTGACCTCTCTCGCGATCTCCGTTATTCCCGAATGAAGGAAAAACATTTTGCTATCTCTTTCGATCTCCGTTATTCCCGAATGAAGGAATGACGTTTCGCTATCCCTCGCGATCTCCGTTATTCCCGAATGAAGGAATAACATTTCACTATCTCTCGTGATCTCCGTTATTCCCGAATGAAGGAAAAATATTTCGCTATCTTTTTTGATCTCCGTTATTCCCGAAGGAAGGAATAACATTTCGACCTCTCTCGCGATCTCCGTTATTACCGAATGAAGGAATAACATTTCGCCATCTTTTTCGATCTCCGTTATTCCCGAAGGAAGGAATAACATTTCGACCTCTCTCGTGATCTCCGTTATTCCCAAATGAAGGAATAACATTTCTCTATCTCTCACGATCTCCGAATGAAGGAAAAACATTTCGCTATCTCTCGCGATCTCCGTTATTCCCGAATGAAGGAATAACATTTCGCTATCTCTCGCGATCTCCGTTATCACCAAATGGGATAACGTCTCATCCGGGAAATTTCTCGTTATCTCTAAATGGAATAACGATTTTCCCAAATCATCATCCGTAGCCCAGAAGGCTATAAATTATCCGGTCCGGAAGACCGAATAAATTTTCCAAAATCATTATTCGTAGACTGGAAGGCTTTAAATCACCCGGTCCGGAAGACCGTATAAATTTCCCAAATCATCATCCGTAGCCCGGAAGGCTATAAATTACCCGGTCCGGAAGACCATATAAATTTTCCAAAACATTATCCGTAGCCCGGAAGGCTTTAAATTACCCGGTCCGGAAGACCGTATAAATTTCCCAAATTGTATAAATTTCTCCAAAAAAATCTCCGTTATCTCTGTTAGAATTAAATCAAATAAGGTGTACCTCTATCTCTTGTTCGAAAGAGATAGTGAAGTACGCTTAAGTTTTTCCATGTTCAGCTACCTTTATCTCTGGTTCTAAAGAGATAGTGAAGTACGCTTAAGTTTTTCCAACTTTAGCTACCTCTATCTCTGGTTCGAAAGAGATAGTGAAGTATGCTTAAGTTTTTCCAAACTTCAGCTACCTCTATCTCTGATTCGAAAAGAGATATAGAAGTATGCTTTAGTTTTTCCAAATTTCAGCTACCTCTATCTCTGATTCGAAAGAGATTGTGAAGTACGCTCAAGTTTTTCCAAGCTTCAGCTACCTCTATCTCTGATTTGAAAGAGATTGTGAAGTACCCTCAAGTTTTTCCAAACTTCAGCTACCTCTATCTCTGATTCGAATGAGATTGTGAAGTACGCTCAAGTTTTTCCAAACTTCAGCTACCTCTATCTCTGATTCGAAAGAGATTGTGAAGTACGCTCAAGTTTTCTCTGATTCGAAAGAGATTGTGAAGTACGCTCAAGTTTTTCCAAACTTCAGCTACCTCTATCTCTGATTCGAAAGAGATTGTGAAGTACGCTCAAGTTTTTCCAAACTTCAGCTACCTCTATCTCTGATTCGAAAGAGATTGTGAAGTACGCTCAAGTTTTTCCAAATTTCAGCTACCTCTATCTCTGATTCGAAAGAGATTGTGAAGTACGCTCAAGTTTTTTCAAACTTTTGCTACCTCTATCTCTAGTTCAAAAGAGATAGTGAAGTACGCTTAAGTTTTTTCCAAACTTCAGCTACCTCTATCTCTGATTCGAAAGAGATTGTGAAGTACGCTCAAGTTTTTCCAAACTTCAGCTACCTCTATCTCTGATTCGAAAGAGATTGTGAAGTACGCTCAAGTTTATCCAAACTTCAGCTACCTCTATCTCTGATTCGAAAGAGATTGTGAAGTACGCTAAAGTTTTTCCAAACTTCAGCTACCTCTATCTCTGATTCGAAAGAGATTGTGAAGTACCCTCAAGTTTTTCCAAACTTCAGCTACCTCTATCTCTGATTCGAAAGAGATTGTGAAGTACGCTCAAGTTTTTCCAAACTTCGCCACTACCTCTATCTCGATTCGAAAGAGATTGTGAAGTACGCTCAAGTTTTTCCAAATTTCAGACTACCTATCTCTCGATTCGAAAGAGATTGTGAAGTACGCTCAAGTTTTTTCAAACTTTTGCTACCTCTATCTCTAGTTCAAAAGAGATAGTGAAGTACGCTTAAGTTTTTTCCAAACTTCAGCTACCTCTATCTCTGATTCGAAAGAGATTATGAAGTACGCTCAAGTTTTTCCAAACTTCAGCTACCTCTATCTCTGATTTGAAAGAGATTGTGAAGTACGCTCAAGTTTTTCCAAACTTCAGCTACCTCTATCTCTGATTCGAAAGAGATTGTGAAGTACGCTCAAGTCTCCCAAACTTTAGCTACCTCAATCCCATAGATAGTGAAGTATGCTTCAGTTTTCCAAACTTAGGCTACCTCTATTTCACAGATAGTGAAGTACACTCAAGTTTTCCAACTTTAGCTACCTCTAATCATAGATAGTAAAGTACGCTCAAGTTTTCCAACTTTAGCTACCTCTATCTCATAGATAGAGAAGTACGTTCAAGTTTTCCAACTTTAGCTACCTCTATCTCATAGATAGTGAAGTACACTCAAGTTTTTTCAAACTTTAGCTACCTCTATCTCATAGATAGTGAAGTACGCTCAAGTTCTCCAAACTTTAGCTACCTCTATCTACTCGATAGCGACGTAAGCTTTAGTTTCCTCAGGTGACAACCTCCATTAATTGTCAATCAGGTGACAACCTCCATTAATTGTCAATCAGGTGACTCCTCCATTAATCGTCGAAACCTCAAGGATCCTAGACATTGTTCCTAACTATCTAGTGAGACTTGAACTACGACCAAGGCTTGATTCCTCCGGGATACGTAGGTAGCCTTTCATAAAGGTCCAGCCATCCGACCACAATGGTCACCCTTTTTATGCCTCACTCTTAGTGGTGCATGAGCCTTTCATAAAAGGTCCAGCCATCCGACCACCATGGTCGCCCTTTTCCTTTATCACTCCTCAGTGGTGAAGTAGCCCCTCATAGAGGTCTAGATATCCGACCACATCGGTCACTTCCTTCATCTAGCACATCCCCAGTAGGATCAGTCATTTGACCTCCTAGGTCACTTTCCTTCCATTTCCCTATGCAGGGGACCAGTTTCTCTTCGCCTTTCCCCAGTGGATATTTTCTGAACTATGGCCTGGCTTGATTCCTCTGGGATACGTAGGTAGCCTACTTTAGGTTCAGCCAATTCATCAAATATGACACCCCCTTTCCCCAGCGGATCTTTCCCGAACTACGGCCTGGCTTGATTCCTCCAGGATACGTTGGTAGCCTACTTTAGGTTCAGCCAATTCGTCACATATGACACCCCTTTCCCAACGGATCTTTCCCGAACTACAAAGGCTTGATTCCCCCGAGATACGTAGGTAGCCTTCTAAAGGTTCAGCCACTCGACCACCTTGGTCACCCAATCCGTCTCGGAAGTTCACCAGATTGGATCCTTTTTCATCGACAACCCCACTCGCCCTACAAGTGACAATGCCGAGGGGCTTCTGTAAGTACCCAAATCTGGCTCATGCCTTCCGGTTAAGTTTCCCGGAAATTCCCCGGACTTTCCTAAAGCTCAGGGGCAATTTGGGAACTTTTCCAAACCTTCCAAGGGGTGAAGGACTTGCTAGGAATTAAAATTCCATGTAGTCCTTCGCTGGAAAACACCTTCTAGAATGCCACCTTGCATGGTTCTAGAAATAAGCTGAGTCACTAAGGGATAAGACCACACGGCCTCATTAGCTTTGGGGTTACAGCCGCACGACTTCATTAGCCATCACCAGACTGCCTATAAATAGAGGCCTCCTCTACCCATTTTGAGAGAGTTTTCAGCATTGTTACTCTGCCAAAATACATACATGAATTTCCAGAGAGCTGAGAGCAACCAAAATTACCTCCCCCCTCTTCAAAACCCTTCAAAAGTTGGTCCTTCCCTAGGCAAACTTAAAGGAGATAGAGGAACACCACCATTGGTAACCTCTCCTCCCCTTTTCCTTAAAATATACTTGTCATTACTTGCTATATTGCTCCTTGCTTGATATATTGTCATCTACTTGCTTGGTATTTGATATATTGCCATTAAAGATCACATCTTTAGCCATGTAAATCATATATACCCCCATTCCCCTTTATCACATCCATGGAAGATCCAACCCAAGGATGAACAATAAGACCTCAAATGGCTTGTTCTAGGGTGGATCTCTCACATGGTGATGTGAAAATAGCATCCTTTGCATATAAAAATGTCATCTTTGCATATAAAAATGTCATCTTTTTCATTAAAAATGCCATCTTTATTTATGAATGATATTCCCCCTTCCCATAGACCTTGCTTCCAAGGATTGTCCACCTAAAAGGTTCATAAAGGACATAGGAAAGCCATAAAGGTCCTTCCTTTTCATTCCTAGTCTTAGCTTGCATCATGTTCATTACATATGTTAGTGTAAAAATATCATCTTTAGTTTAAAATGCATTCCCCATGTCCCTCATGGTTGGATCTCTCTCCAAGGATTGCCTAATGACCTTCATAAGGCACAAAAAGGCAAAGGATGAGCATAAATATCCAATCTTTATACCCCTCCCTTAGTCCCCTTTGGTACTTGGAGAATCTCAAGGAGTATAATGGTGTAAAGTTCCTATCTTTACATCATTTCCTCCACTTAAAGATGCCATAGACGGATTCTCCTTTAGAAAAGGATGAACTTGAGCCCCACATCTCCGATCATCACTTGAGACGAACATAAATGTCCCGACAAAGCTCAAATCATCTCAAGATGTAGGATTGATGGGAAAAGGTCCTTCCTTTCTAAAGAGTCTCATCCTTGGACTATAAAAAAAGGTGTCCCTATTTTGATCTCATGCGATCCAAGGTCTCATCATGACGATCATAAGTCCAAGATGAGAACGGGACCAAAGTCCCGAACATATCAAAAATCCAAGGAATCCCGAGCGATAACCAACTCATGGTTTATACGTCCGGAAGATAACTTGGTACATTCCTTCCCTTTAGAAAAACACATCCCACACACGAAAAAACACAAAGTCAAGCATGAAAATCGGATCTTGAAAGACTTGCTTCGGCAAGGCTCCTTGGGTGAATGACGATCCGTTCTTCCCGCGGGGTAACTTAACCTCCTGACCCAAATCCTTTTTTTCAAAGTTTTGAGGAAATCAAAATGGCGTGGCGACTCCGTTTTTCAATTTAAATCGGATGTTTCCAAACCGATGTGAGGCGGTGATCCCCTTACACGAGAAAGTGGTTCCAAAATAAAATAAAAAATAAAAGAGCCGCAATCTTGGGCACCATATTTATAGATTCACGAGATTCAGAGGTTGAACGGGAGTATCATTGATTTGGGAAGATTCATTTCAAGGTTGGCGGAAAAGTATTTGCCATTTTTCAAAGTTTTTAAAGGAGTGAAGAGTTTTGTTTGGGATGCCGAGTGTGATGCCGCTTTCGAGCAGATGAAAATTTATTTGGGAAAGCCGCCACTGTTGTGCAGTCCCGTTGAAAGAGAAGAGTTGTTTATTTATTTGGCAGCTTCAGACTATGCTGTAGCCGCAGTGTTGGTATGAGAGGAAGGGGGTGATCAAAGGCCGATATATTATGTGTCGAAGGCATTAAGCGAGATTGAAGCAAGATACTTTAATACCGAGAAGCTGGCATACGCTTTGGTGGTTACCGCGCTGAAATTGAGAGCTTACTTTGTCGAGCACACCATTTTCGTATTGAGCGACGCCCAATTGAGAAAAATTTTGCAACAGCCAGATGCTGCAGGAAGATTGCTGAAATGGTCGATTGAGTTGACTGAGTTTGATTTGAGATATGAGTCCCGTCGGGCTATCAAGGCGCAGACATTGGCTGATTTTATTATGGAAACATCTTTTACGAGATCTCAGGCCGAGCTGATGGAAGATGTAGTTAAGAAGATAGCGGCAAAGAAAGTTGCACCCAGTTTGATTGAAGAGAGGGAGAGGCCGCCTGACTGTTGGATCTTGCATGTTGTCGGTTCTTCGTCCAAAGATGAAGGTGGGGCGGGAATCACTGTTATCTCGCCTGATGAGGAGATTAAATATAAGAAGGCATTGCGGTTCAAGTTTAATGTCTCCAATAATCAGGCTGAGTATGAGGCATTGATTGCCGGGATTGAGCTGGCAAGAGACATTGAGCTAACCAAGATTGTGATCCATTCTGATTCCCAGCTGATTGTTAATCAAATAAAGGGCGAGTATGGAGTTTTGAACTCGGTTTTGATGAAATATTGTAACTTGGCGAGGAGTGTATTGAAGGGGTTCGAGTTTTGGGAGTTGGTACAGATTGACCGAACTGAGAATTTGCGGGCTGATGCATTAAGCAGGTCAGCGGGATCAGAAGGGCAAAGCTCGGCTAGTGAGCCTTTAATTGAATTTGTTGAGATGCCGGCAATTGACAGGCCGCTAGTTTTGGAAATTGTCGAGGTCGAGAAGAATTGGGTGGTGGAGATGAAAGATTTTCTAGAAAAGGAAGAGTTGCCGCCGGATGAAGAGAAAGCGAGGTTGATAAAGGTGACTTCCCCGCGGTTTACAGTGCAAGATGGCGTGTTGTACAGGAAATCTTTCTCGAAGCCCTTATTGAGATGTGTTGAGCCGAGCATGGTGTAGAGGGTATTATTTGATATTCACGAGGGTGTGTGTGGCGGCCATCCTGGAGCGAGAACTCTCGCAGATAAAGTTTCGTTTCACGGATATTATTGGCCGAGCTTGAGAAAGCATGCCGAGATGTATGTAAAGAGATGCGAGAAGTGCCAGAGGTTTGGTAATATTCCCCGCCAGCCAGCAACAGAACAGACCCCCATAGGGCCGACTTAGCCTTTTGACATGTGGGGGATTGACTTGATATGCCCTTTTCCAAAAGCTAAAGGTGGTTGTCAGCACGTGGTTGTTGCCGTAGATTACTTTACGAAATGGACTGACGCGAAAGCTCTGGCGACAATCAGTGAGGACCAGGTGATTAAGTTTGTGCTGGAGAATATTTGGTGTAGATATGGGGTTCCTAGAGCAATCATTTCAGATCATGGCACACAATTCGGGAAGAAATTTTTAGCCAAATGCGAGAGGGTGAATGTTAAGCACTGGATGTCGGCGGTTTAGAGGCCGCAGTGTAATGGGCAGGCCGAGGCGGCAAACAAGCAAATCCTTGACCCTTGCGCAAGAACTTGGAAGGAAGAGGGGGAGCTTGGCTGGATGAGCTGCCAATAGCTTTGTGGTACGTGAGAACAACAGTCAAGGGCTCAACAGGAGAAACTGCTTTTGCCCTTACTTATGGATCAGAGGCTATGGCGCTTGCTGAGATGGCCTTGCCGACGTATAGGGTGGCCAACTATGATGAAGCGAGAAACGGGCAAAGGCAATGTAATGATCTGGATTTGATTGATGAAAGGAGGATGTATGCGAGAATGAGGATGATCAACTATAAGCAGAAGATGAAAGCCCAACACGATAAGCGCGTTAACAAAAGATATTTTAATGTCGGAGATTGGGTTCTGAGGAGTGTGGAAGTAACTGGAGCCAAGCCAGGGTATACCAAGCTGAACGAGAAATGGGAAGGCCCGTTCCAGGTATCAAGTGTTGTGCGAGAAGGGACATATCGATTGAGGAAGCAGGATGGGGAAGAATTGAGGAATGCTTGGAGTGTTGATCATCTTAAGCAGTTCTACCAATGAAGCCGCCGCGGTCTTTGGTTTTATTTTGACTATTTCCCTAGATTACAAAAGTTATATAATTTTTTCTTGTAGTTTATCCATTTTGGTCATTGCATTGGGAGAAAAAGTTATGTAAAATTTGGTAATCTGGTGGCGTGTAATTTGTGTATATGATAGAAATGACGGTAAGATGTTCTATCAAAATGTGTTGAAGCGTGATTAAATACTTGTGAAATTCTAACAACGTTATTTTCTATTTCATGGATTGACGGTCAAGTCGGTGACAAGAAGTGTTGCCGATTAAAGCTTGAAGACGGTGACCAGAAGGGTTGCCGCTAAAGTTTGAAGATGGCGACAAGAAGTGTTTCCGATTAAAGCCTGAAGACTGTGACCAGAAGGGTTGCCGCTAAAGCTTGAAGATGGCGACAAGAAGGGTTGTCGCTAAAGAAAGAAGAGGGCGACAAGAAGTGTTGCCGCTAAAGAAGGTCTTACATCCCGAACTGTCCGAAGGGCTTACATCCCGAACTGTCCGAAGGGCTTACATCCCAAACTGTCCGAAGGGCTCGCACCCCGAACTGCTGGTGCGGCAAAATTGACAAACTCTAGCCCGAACAATTTCAGGTGAGAATGAAGCCGGTTAGATCTTGGCGAGAAAAGTCCTGGCAGTAGCCAGGAACGATAATTCCTGATTATGATCAGGCGACAAAGATCTGGCCTGAGGGCACCAGGCATGTAAGGCAAGTTAAGCGAGTTTTCGTTTCTTGCGATAATTATTAAAAATGGTTGCCGCCACCTAAGAATGGATTTATCAGCGTTTTCAGTCAAGTAATGTTTTCGGCCGTAAGATTAGGCCGCTTAATATTGTCGCATACAACCCTAGCAATGGAGTAAGGCTGCCTAAAGATAAGCCTCACTCTTTTCGGGGGAGTAGTATGTATACAGGTAAGTCATGGTAAAGGAATCTTCGATAAACTATCGAAGCAAAGTAATGATGGCGACATGAAAAAGTTGGAACGTTAAAAGGAAAATTATGGCAAGCAAAATGAAAGGATAAGCAAAAAAGTTAAAATGTTAAAATAAAATCGCTATGCAGCGACATTCAGGTAAGCAAATGGTGGCAAACAAACACGACCAAGAAAGTTGATAAGAGTAATTTCAAAAAGATCCATTAAAATTAGAAGAATTTTTTGGAAAACAAGTTTTTAAAGTCGCGCGAGACTTTACACACATGTATGATAAAGCAAGAATCATAATAAAGGAGTAAGGCTGCCTAAAGACAAGCCTCACTCTTTTGAAGGGAGTAGTATGTATATAGATGAGTTCGGCAAAGTAAATCTTTGATGAACTATCAAAGCAAAAATAACAAAGTAGCGACAAGCCGAGATAAAGCATAGAGATAAAATTGCAAACCGCGATATTCAAAAAGATTGTTAAAAATTGTTAAAAACAATCATAAAAATCGCATACTGCGGCTTCCCAAAAAGTGAACTGTTAATGTTAAGTCGCAAACCGCGACATATAAAGCAGCAAAATTAAAGTTTAAGAGCGGAAAAGTAAATTGTTTAGTACAGATCCCAAAATTCAAATCCAAATGAAATATTGTTTTAAGAAGCGAGTTGTTCAAGAAGCGGGACCACCAAGGTTGTCGCCAGAGTTAGCTGGAGAATTTGGTGTGGCTTGGGCAGTTTTCGCGGCTTGGGCGGCATCCTTAGCTTGCTTATGCGCTTGGGCTTTCTCGCTGATCATGTCGGTCCAGAGGGTAAGGGCATCGGGATTGGCTAAAGCAGGAACTTTCTAAACAGGTTTCCCGATAAGTTGATCTTCTGCAGCCAGCTCTGCGAGTTCATCATTGTCGTACGGCACCAAACTCTGACCCAAGCAACAAAAATCACTGTAAATGGTTTCAGAACCCCATTTAGCAATTAAGTCATGGGTTATAGCTGGAATGTTGCCAGAGCTTGCCGCCGCGGCACGCATACAGTGTATGAGAGCTTTGTCGTATAGGTTCGTGGCCTCCACCTCAGCTTTGTTTTTGTTCTCAGTTATGGTAGATTGAAGTTGTGCAATCACTGTTTTGTTGTTAAGATCATTTTTCACGGTGGCCGCCCAAGTCTGCTACCAAGAGTTTGTTTTGCTCTTCGAATTTGAGCCTTTAGGCCTCCATCTCGCGATGGAGATCTTTTTCAGTCTGCGCGAGCTTAGTCTTTTCTTCCTGAAGAGCGGCAATGTATTGTTCCTGATCCTGAAATTTCTTCTTAATCTTCTCCCTCTCAGACCGAACCCGTTTGAGATCTTTCTCGCATTTTTCCAACTCAATAGAGGCCTTGCTGCATCGATTCCTTAAGCCATAAAGAATGCTTGAATCTGTTGAAAATAGGAGATATAGTTAGGAGAAAGTGAGAAATGAAATGAAAATAAGGCGGTAAAGTATAACTTACCCCGGCAAGATGAAAGCCTGCATCATTCGCGGCATAATCTTCATTGAGGTTTTCGTACTCCCTAACCCTTTGCGGCACGCAAAGGGCGAGATGAAAGCCTGCATCATTCGCGGCATAATCTTGTGCAATCTCGCCTTCGATCTCTTCTTCATCCCTTATGTGGAGGCCAGTTCCACGTGCCAGGGTTTTGGGTTTAGGAGGTTTGAGGGAATGATCAGCAATAGCCTTTCCAGCAGCTTTTTCCGCGGCAGCAACGACTTTTTCTTTGGCAATGCGTCGGAGTCGTCGCCATGAACTGAGATCGGGATTGCCTTCTCAGCAGTTTGGCTAAGGGCTGCTTGCCGGGCATCAGCCAACCTTTTGCGACAGCCATACATGTTGGAAAGAGCATCCCGACGTTGGGCCAACGACATCGTTCTAAATTCTGTGAAAATCAGAAAGAAAGGTTGTTTGATTGCATGGAAAAGGTGATTTAAATTGAGTTAAATAAAGTAAGCAAAATATAGTTTGGGGTGAGAATTCATACTGTATACTGCATACATAGCTTTGCAACAGTGATCTTCTTGCTGGCAAGGTTCACATACGGAGCCAAAGCAATATTTGGAATGAATGTCCCATACGGGATAAGAGGGAGTATGAGCAATTGTTACACAGGATTCGTCAATAGGGAAAGAAAAATCAGGGAAGCCGAATTCTCCCAGAAGAGAGGGGCTGGAAATAATTTCCTGCCATAAAAATAGGGAAAGACCAGTATCAGACGCATCAACGAGAACTTGGAGGATTTGTTCCATGAGGCGGGTATCCCCAGACACTAAAGCCTTCTTGGTTTCGATTTTTGGAATAATCTCTCTCAAGTCGCCGCCAGAATGCAACCACCCAACGCGAGAAGTTATGAACAGTGGTTTGGATTGCCAATTGTGTACTTTGCCGGGAAGGGGAGTAAGAATCTTGGGTTTTCTGTATTTGATAGACAAACATTTCTCGGTTACACCTTCTCGCTGGGAGACGGCGGTGTAACCCTCAAAGAAATGAACGAAAAGAGGGATGGAGGGTTCGTGTTTTAAAGCCCTACAAATGATGATGTAACTGACCAGAACACGGAAAATATTGGGGTGAAGGTCCACTATTGCGGCTTGAGCCTTATGAAGGAAGGCACAGATGAATGGGTCTAGGGGAAACCTAAGTCCAGCCTCCAACTGTGAGACGTAGGCGACAACCCCGTCCATTCTTTGTCGCATAACGGTAAGGTTCAAGTCGCCATTGTAAGGTTCGATGCGATAAATGTTATGGTTGATACCGAATTTAGCATGCAAAGGGGTTTGAAAGTTAGAAGAAGAAGTGCTGGTTGTCGCCACAGTGGTAGCAAGTAGTTGTTCAGAAGAAACCTGGGGTTGGGATGATGCCTCCGCGGCAAGAGTATCTGAAACGTCATGGTTGGATGTGGAGTTAGTAGAAGACATGTCGCTCCTCGCGCTGGAGCTGGAACGAACCTGTTTATAGAAGCGACGAGTACGTAAATTGGGGGCTGCGGGATATTCAGTGTCAGAAAAATTAGAATCAAAGCGGGAATGGTAAAAAGCACAAATGTGCGAGCATAACTCGAAAGTGTTATGGAAAGTTTGCATGGGTGCAGATTTGTGCAAGAAGGGGGGACCCCTAATTTCTAAGGCATCCAGAATGGCGGCCTCAGCATCATGTCGCATGAGCATAGCATTGAGGTCCTCACGCGGGATCCTAGCCCAAACCCCTATGTCAACCCTATAGTATCCCCCCGTGTTCAAACTTTGACCAAACCTAATTGCTCTAGCACAACACTTGGTTCTCGCCATGAAGCGAGATAGCAAAGAGAAGTTAAAAGCGAAAAATAAGAAAAAAATGCGGGAAATCAAGCGTGTACCTGGAAAAGCTTGAAGAAACTGACGGAGATGATGAACTTGGCCGGAGATCGGCCGAAAACTTCAAGGATGCAAAGAAAATTGCCAGAAATGCACCTAAGGAACCCCAAATTGAAGATTTGTAACCGTAAGCGTGCGTAGCTCAAAGAAATGGGGAAAACGAACGGTGAAATCTGTGAAATTAGGGGGAAATAGGGGCTCTCTCAAAAAATGGCTTGCTGGAAAACCAGAGAGAAAATGGATGTTTGAGTAACTGAAAAGTGAAAAGTGAGAGACTAGGGACTGACCTTAGCATTGAGAAGACGAAGGGACCCTATGGAGACGAAGAGGCGTTGGGAATTTTTATGAAATTAAATGACTTTCGAACTTTTGAAATTCCCTCCCCTTTAATGTGGTTATTTATGGAGGGGCCCGAAAATCGAGACTGTGTACGGCTCTGATGAACCGCCCAGGCCCCTCAACCCTGAGCTGACAGGTGGCTGCGTATGTGTCAGGTAATACCCCTATCTCGCTCCTTGAAGGGAGGTGGCGAGATGGAATATTTTGAGCGACTTAGTGAATTTCTCGCCTGGGTCATGAATAATCTAGGTCTCGAAATTGGGGGCTTCTGATGCGATATTGGAAAATAGGATTGGGCCCAAGCGGGTAATTAGGCCACTACCAGAAAAACAGGTTTTAGCGACGGAAATTTTCGTCGCTAAATCCAAATTTCCGTCGCTAAAATTAAACAGCGAAGAAAAAATTTCGTCGGTGGTCCGCCGCTATTGTCCCGCCGCTGATCTCCGACGGCTCAAATTCCGCAGGTATATTTTGATTTTACAGACGGAATTAATTCCGTCGGTGATTTACTGACATCAGAGACGGAAATTTCCGCCGTTAAATCAATTTAATTTAATTAAATTTTCATTTCAGTGACGAAAATTTCCGTCACTGTAATAAAAATTAATTAAATTAATTTCAGCGGCGGAAATTTCCGTCACTGGAATAAAAATTAATTAAAATAAATTAATTTCAGCGACGATAATTTCTGTCGCTGATATTAATTTATTTTATTTAATTTTTATTCCAGCGACGGAAATTTCCGCCGCTGAAATACAAAAATTAAATTAAAATTAAATGATATAGCGACGGAAATTTCCGTCGCTGAAATAAAAATTAATTAAAATAAATTAATATCAGCGACGAAAATTACCGTCGCTGAAATTAATTTATTTTAATTAATTTTTATTCTAAAATAAATTAATATCAGCGACAGAAATTACCGTCGCTGAAATTAATTTATTTTAATTAATTTTTATTCCAGCGACGGAAATTTTCGCCGCTAAAAAACAAAAATTAAATTAAAATTAATTGATATAGCGGCGGAAATTTCCGTCGCTGGAATAAAAATTAATTAAAATAAATTAATTTCAGCGACGAAAATTTCTGTCGCTGATACTGAAATAAATTAAAAAAAATAATTTAAAATATCAATTAATCAAATTTTTTGTACCTGATATAACAATTCAATTTATAAAACTAAAACTATAAAAACTAAAAATCAAATATCAGCGTATCAAACTAAACTAAATATCACCGTACCAAATCGAGAGGGGAGAAGGGGGGGGAAGGGGGGGGGGAAGGGGGAGAGGGTGGGGGAGGGGGGGCGGGGCTCCCGCGGGTACCAAATATGACAAATGTTATTACAAACAAGTCTAAAATAGTACTTAAACTCGGGAGGGGGATCGAGGGAGGGAGGAGGGGGCCGGGGCTCCCATTGGTACCAAATATCACAAATGTTATTACAAACAAGTCTAAAATAGTACGTAATCAACTCGGGGGGAATTAGGGGGGAGACTAAAAATTACCCTGGTCCTGGTCCATACGAGCCATCAACATCGCCAATTTTCTTTCAGTCTTTGCATGACGCCGATCATTCTCCTCCTGCATCTGCACCTGAGCCGCCAAAGCCTCCGCAAGCTTTGCCCGCTCGCGTCTCTCCTCAGCCAACTCAGCCTGCAGAGTGTCGACCCTCGGATCATGATACATGGGCGGGACAACATTTGGCCGACGGCCGATCGTCGTCGACCGGCATTGCCGCCCGTAATCCCCCATCCCTAACACTCGGTCTCCTCTCTTTGGATGTCCCTCAGAGGTGACCGAGCACTAAACATCAGGCACGAAGGGAACGGGCTGGCCGGGAGGCGTTCCTTCGGGAAGAACGGCGGCTTGATATGCACTCTGTCAAAATAAAACAAACAATTATAATCATATACACAATGTAAGGGGCATAAATAAATTTACATATTCAAAATCAAGTCATTTAATGATAATTTACTTACAAAGGCATTAGCAGAGCGATCGTCAACCCATTGCGGAGGTTGATCGGGCGCTGTAGGAGTCCGAAGATGGGTGCTAGCGTAAACATCCAAAAAACTGACATTCGGACCATGATCCCTTTCCTATAAATAAAATAAGCGAGAATATTACTTTGAAATGTATAAATGCAACATTTAAACTGATTTAAAAGCATGCATACACTACATTTACACTAAAACCATGGATTTCATAGCATCAACATGGCTCCCAGCTAACATACGTACATAAACCTATTTAAAAGCATGAATACACTACTACATTTAAACTAACATACATACCATGCGGTAGTGATGCTCGTCGACCGTGATCGTCCCCATGGTATGCTTCGTCGCCGACCCTGAGGAGCCTGCTCTATTTGCCTTAGCTTGTTCGGCCAAAGCCTTCGCCGCATCCGACCCCCAATATTCGCAAAATTGAAGAAACACCTCCTCGGTCATCCAAGAAGGTGTCAAGGGCTGTTGTTTCGCCTCGAGCCGCTTAGTATAAAATTGTTTCTTCGTGTTACCTATAAAAAATATGAATATCTCGTAAACATATAATGATGACATTATAAAATTAAAAGAGTATAATCATTGTTAATTAAACTAATTAAGGATAGATAAATATGTTACCAATATGATCCTTAAATAGCTTGTGAGCCTGTTTATCGAAAACAAATCTAGCCATCGCCTTGTCGATTTTCGGCGCCCAACAATATTTCCCCTACAACATATAATGATAACATTACAAAACTAAAAGAGTATAATCATTATTAATTATAACATTTTAATAACAAACTAACATTTAAGTTTTAAATAAAAACCATTAACACATTACCTTAAACTCCTCCCACGCATCCTCCTTCTGCCCCGGTGGCAATGATTTCCAGTTGGGCAAAAACTCTGTCATGAGTCGAGATCGCCAATACTGCCCGATCTTAGTCCCTGGGATAGGGTATCCACCTACAAACCTGTCAAGTATATTTATACAATAACATTTTAACTTAAATAATGAATTATATATAAAACAAAAAGGAACCAACTTATATCAAATTAATGAAGAGTTACTTACTGGTCATAAAGTGACGATATCCGGACAAATATCCTCCCCTCAGAATCGACAGCAGTATGAGTATCGGCCCCAGAGGTGGAGCTAGTACTACTGCGTGTAGGGTCGACATCGGCATCATCAGTACTGGATCGGGACGGTTGCGTCCCAGTAATTGATGTGTAGATGGGCCGTGTCTTCCTATCCTTTCTACTAGAACTCATATTTGTATTACAGTAAAAATATTAAAATATGCAACTTTAACAATAGAAAACAATATATTCACAATACATATAAAACTTTAAAGTTCTAATAATCTAAAGCATTCACAATACATATAAAACTGTAAACTATTAATAATATAAAGCATTCACAATACATATAAAACATTAAAGTTCTAATAATCTAAAGCATTCACAATACATATAAAACTTTAAACTATTAATAATAATCTAAAGCATTCACAATACATATAAAACTTTAAAGTTCTAATAATCTAAAGCATTCACAATACATATAAAACTTTAAACTATTAATAATCTAAAGCATTCACAATACATATAAAACTTTAAAATTCTAATAATCTAAAGCATTCACAATACATATAAAACTTTAAACTATTATTAATCTTCATCCCCATCATCATCACTGGACTCTGAATTACTACAAAACTCGAGTTCTTCATCTTCGTCTTAGGGTTTAGGGTTTAGGGATTTAGGGTTTAGGGGTTAGGGTTTAGGGGTTAGGGGTTAGGGTATAGGGTATATAGTATATGGTATAACGTTTTCAGTTAGTTTTTGAAATTTCAGTCAGTTTTTTAACGTTTTCAGTTAGTTTTTTAGAATTCCAGTCAGTTTTTTAACGTTTCCAGATGGTTTACTAACGTTTTCAGTTAGTTTTTCAAAATTTTAGTTAGTTTATTGAAATTCCAGTCAATTTTCTAACGTTTCAGTTAAATATTTTAATGTTTTTCAGTTAGTTATTTTGTTAATTAGTTCTAAAAATAATTAAAAATTAAATTATATAATCACCGACGGAATATTCCGTCGCTGATAAATTAAAAAAAAATAATTTATCAGTGGTGGAAATATTTCGTCGGTGTTTAATTTTAAAAAAAATAATAATAAAAAACATTTAATTTCACCGACGAAATATTTCCGCCGCTGATAAATTAAAAATAATTAATTATTCAGCGGCGAAAATATTTCGTAGGTGTAATATTTCAAATAAAAATAAAAATATTTGATTTTCACCGACGGAATATTTCCGCCGCTGATAATTTTTTTTTTTTAATTTATCAGCGGCAGAAATATTCCGTCGGTGTATTATAAAAAAAATATTTAATTTTCACCGACGAAATAATTCCGTCGCTGATAAATAAACAAATAAAAAAATATTAACTTTTCACCGGCGGAATAATTTCGTCGCTGATAAAGAACTAGCGACGGAATATTCCGTCGGTAAATTTTGCGCCAAAATAGTGGCGGTAATAAAACGAATATTCGAGGAATATTCGTTTTAGCGACGGAATATAGCGACGGAATTATTCCGTCGGTAAATTTGACGCCAAAATCTTTCCGTCGCTAAAGCTTAATTTCCGTCGCTAAATAGCGACGGAATGAATCCGTCGCTGTTAATTCCGTCGCTAAATCACCAGTTTCTGGTAGTGGGCCCAGCATTCCTTAATGGGCCTAGTGCGCGTAGAGATGGGCCAAATATGTATCGGTGGGCCATGAGAAGGGCCCCGAGGCGGGAAGAGGTGCGCGAGATAAGTCAACCCTATATGAGCGGCATATGGGAGTAAGCAGGTCGAGATTGATGTTATGGAGAAACAAATGTACGGCGGTAGACCGAGGGCGGGAAGTAGCATTGCTGACATAGTTAAGGATTGGCCGCACTATGAACGTGACCGTTAGGATGGATGATTGTCGCCCGCGGCTTACGGGAAACGTGATCCCGCATCATAGCAAAGCTGTCAACTGTAGCTTGATTTGACAAGGTGAACAGTGAAATCCCACTAATTTGGGGTTGGTTGAGGACCCTTGATAGATGATTGACAAGTGTCCCCCATGTGCAAGGCACATGGGGGCTTGAGAGTATAAACTAGGGAAAGAGTTCATTTGCATGGTATGTCTCTCTCTCTCTCTCTCTCCTCTCTAAGCTCTCTCTCTCTCTAGGGTTTCCATTTTTACCATTTCTGTGAACCGTTAATCTTACTCTCACACCGGAGGGGTTTCGCCGGAGCCACCCCCGACCTAGTTTACGTGTGTGCATGTGTGTAGGGATCAAGCCGGAGGAAGAACAGCCGAGGTATCCTGTCATTTTCAGATCCTATGCAACCATTATTTTTGGATGGCAGCATCAGTATCCAACTTGTCCAAATCGAAAACTATCACCATAATTCCTAGCCTAAAGATTACTCCCATGAAGTCTGATGAACAAATAATAAACCCTTTCAAGTACACAAGTTAATGATGTAGTATACACGTTGTAAGGTGTCAAACCACTTTAACTTGGTGGAGAGAAAACAGTGAATAACAATAAAGAAAAAGTGGTTTTGAGAAAGATTAGAAATTAACTATACCAACACAAATAAACCAGGCAATTAAGGCTATTTCAAATAAAGAGAAGAGTCTATGCATTGGATTCCCTTATATCTCCTATTGTTGACACCATACCTTAGCTTGTACCCACCTGTACTAAGTGCTTCCCTCATTTAGTGAAAATCTCCTCTACATACCCACCTTGAGTGCACCCACCAACATGTGAGGAGCATGGGAGAGGAGAATGTGAAAATCACGTGAGAAAAGGGACAAGCGGGCCGGCCATCCCAGCCACTCGACCGACTACCACAGCCAGTCGGCTGGCTAGACGGTGAATTATATTTTTATAAACTTGATTAATTTGTTGACTGTATATTGTTCGATTTCCAATCCCGGGACCATTTTTAATATAAATGTTTAATCTAAGTTAGAGTAATTTGTCTTTGTTTCTAGTATTTTCATAACCAATAAATCCCCCCAAATCATATTTTACTTATTTATCTTATATAAGAGCAATGATCACATATAGTAACGTTGTCCTCATGGGATTCGACCCGCAGTTGCCAAATCTGTACTATAATCACACCGAGCACTTGTGGCATTAAAACAAGTCATTCGTTTAGGCTTGACACATTCCATGGTCCAATTTCCAATCACAACCTTTCACTGTCCAATTTCCAATCTCGACCTTCCACAGTCCAATTTCCAATCTCCACCTTCTTGGGTCCAATTCCCAATCTCGACCTTTCACGGTCCAATTTCCAATCTCGACCTTCCACGGTCCAATTTCCAATATCGACCTTTCACGTTTTGATCTCCAATCTCGACCTTCCACGGTACAATTTCCAATCTCAACCTTTCATGGTCCGATCTCCAATCTCGACCTTCTACGGTCCAATTTCCAATCTCGGCCTTTCACGGTCCAATATCCAATCTCGACCTTCCACGGTCCAATTACCAATCTCGAACTTTCAAGGTTCGATCTCCAATCTCAACCTTCCACGGTCCAATTTCCAATCTCGACCTTCCACGGTACAATTTCCAATCTCGACCATTCACGGTCCGATCTCTAATCTCGACCTTCCACGGTCCAATTTCCAATCTCGATGATTCACGGTACAATTTTAAATCTCGACCTATCACGGTCCAATTTCTAATCTCGACCTTTCACGATCCAATATCCAATCCCGACCTTTCACGGTCCAATCTCTAATCCCGACCTTTCACGGTCCAATTTCCAATCCCGACCTTTCACGTCCAATTTCTAATCTCGACCTTTTAAAGTCCAATTTCCAATCTCGACCTTTCACGATCCGATCTCTAATCTCGATCTTCCACGGTCCAATTTCAATCTCAACCTTTCACGGTCCAATTTCCAATCTCGACCTTTCACGCTCCAATTTCTAATATCGACCTTTCACGGTCCAATTTCTAATCTTGACCTTCAACGATACAATTTTCAATCTCAACCTTTCACGATCAAATTTTCAATCTCGACCTTTCACGATACAATTTCTAATCTCGACCTTTCACGGTACAATTTCCAATCTCGACCTTTCACGGTCCAATTTCCTATCTCGACCTTTCATTGTCCAATTTTAAATCTCGACCTTTCACGGTCCAATTTCCAATCTTGACCTTTCACGGTCTAATTTCCAATCTCGACATTTCACGGTCCGATCTCTAATCCCGACCTTTCACGGTCCAATTTCCAATCTCGACATTTCACGATCCAAATTCTAATCTCGATCTTTCCCGGTCCGATCTCTAATCATGACCTTTCACGGTTCAATTTCCAATCTCGACCTTTCACGATCCAATTTCCAATCTCGACCTTTCATGGTCCAATTTCACATCTCGAGCTTTCACGGTCTAATTTTTAATCTCGACCTTCCACGGTCCAATTTCCAATCTCGACCATTCACGGTTCAATTTTTAATCTCGACCTTCCACGGTCCAATTTCCAATCTCGACCTTTCACGGTCCGATCTCTAATCTAGACCTTTCACGGTCCAATTTCCAATCTCGACCTTTCACGGTCCGATCTCTAATCTCGACCTTCCACAGTCCTATTTCCAATCTCGAACTTCACGGTCCAATTTCCAATCTCGACCTTCCATGGTCCGATCTCAAATCTCGATCTTCCATCGTCCAATTTCCAATCTTGATCTTTCACGGTCCAATTTCCAATCTAGACCTTTCATGGTCCAATTTCTAAACACGACCTTTCACGGTCCAATTTCCAATCTCGACCTTTCACTGTCCAATTTCTAATCTCGACCTTTCACGGTCAAATTTCCAATCTCGACCTTTCACGGGCCGATCTCAATCTTGACCTCTAATGGTCCAATTTCCAATCTCAACCTTTCATGGTCCAATTTCCAATATCGACCTTTCATGGGCCAATTTCTAATCTCGACCATTCACGGTCCAATTTCTAATCTCGACCTTCCACTATCCAATTTCCAATCTCGACCTTTCACGGTCCAATTTCCAATCTCGACCTTTCACGGTACGTTTCTAATCTCAACCTTTCACGGTACAATTTCCAATCTCGACCTCTCACGGTCCAATTTCCAATCTCGACCTTTCACTTTCACATTTTTAATCTCGACCTTTCACGGTCCAATTTCCGATCTTGACCTTTCACGGTCTAATTTCCAATCTCGACATTTCACAATCCGATCTCTAATCCCGAACTTTTACGGTCCAATTTCCAATCTCGACATTTCACGTTCCAAATTCTAATCTTGATCTTTCACGGTTCGATCTCTAATCTTGACCTTTCACGTTCCAATTTCCAATCTCGACCTTTCACGGTCCAATTTCCAATCTCGACCTTTCACGGTCCAATTTCTAATCTCGACCATTCACGGTTCAATTTTCTATCTCGACCTTTTACGGTCCAATTTCAAATCTCGACCTTTCACGGTCCGATCTCTAATCTCGACTTTTCACGGTCCAATTTCCAATCCCGATGTTTCACGGTCCAATTTCTAATCTCGATCTTTCACGGTCCAATTTCCAAACTCGACCTTTCACGGTCCGATCTCAATCTCGACCTCTCACGGTCCAATTTCTAATCTCGACCTTTCATGGTCCAATTTCTAATCTCTATCTTTCACGGTCCGATTTCCAATCTCGACCTTCCATGGTCCAATATCCAATCTCGACCATGGATCTCGACCTTTCACGGCCCAATTTCTAATCTCGAGCTTTCATGGTCCAATTTCCAATCTCGACCTTCCACGGTCCAATCTCCAATCTCGACCTTCCACGGTCCAATTTCCAATCTCGACCTTCCACGGTCCAATTTCCAATCTCGACCTTTCATGGTCCAATTTCCAATCTCGACCTTTCACGGTCCGATCTCTAATCTCAACCTTCCACGGTCCAATTTCCAATCTTGACCTTTCACGGTCCAATTTCCAATCTCGACCTTTCACAGTTCAATTTCCAATCTTGACCTTTCATGGTCCGATTTCCAATCTCAACCTTTCACTGTCCAATTTTCAATCTCGACCTTTCACGGTCCAATTTCTAATCTCGACCTTTCACGGTCAAATCTCCAATCCCGACATTTCACGGTCCGATCTTTAATCCAGACCTTTCATGGTCCATTTTTCAATCCAGACCTTTCACGGTCCAATTTCTTATCTTGACCATTCACTGTCAAATTTGAACTTTCATGATCCGATCTCTAATCTCGATCTTCCACGGTCCAATTTCCAATCTCAACCTTTCACGGTCCAATTTCCAATCTCGACCTTTCACGGTCCAATTTCTAATCTCGACCTTTCACAGTCCGATTTCCAATCTTGACCTTCCACGGTCCAATTTACAATTTCGACCATGGATCTCGACCTTAAACGATCCAATTTCTAATCTCGACCTTTCACGGTCTCATTTCCAATCTCGACCTTCCACGGTCCAATTTCCAATATCGACCTTTCACGGTCCAATTTCCAATATCGACCTTTCACGGTCCAATTTCTAATCTCTACCTTCCACGGTCCAATTTCCAATCTCGACCTTTCACGATCCAATTTCAAATCTCGACCTTTCACGGTCCAATTTCTAATCTCGACCTTTCACTGTACAATTTCTAATCTCGACCTCTCACGATCCAATTTCCAATCTCCACCTTTCACTGTCACATTTTTGATCTCGACCTTTCACGGTCCAATTTCCAATCTTGACCTTTCACGGTCTAATTTCCAATCTCGACATTTCACGGTCCAATTTCCAATCTCGACCTTTCACTGTCACATTTTTAATCTCGACCTTTCACGGTCCAATTTTCGATCTTGACCTTTCACGGTCTAATTTCCAATCTCGACATTTCACGGTCCGATCTCTAATCCCGACCTTTTACGGTCCAATTTCCAATCTCGACATTTTACGATCCAAATTCTAATCTCGATCTTTCACGGTTCGATCTCTAATCTTGACCTTTCACGTTCCAATTTCCAATCTCGACCTTTCACGGTCCAATTTCCAATCTCGACCTTTCACGGTCCAATTTCTAATCTCGACCATTCACGGTTAAATTTCCTATCTCGACCTTTCACGGTCCAATTTCAAATCTCGACCTTTCACGGTCCGATCTCTAATCTTGACTTTTCACGGTTCAATTTCCAATCTCGACGTTTCACTGTCCAATTTCTAATCTCGATCTTTCACGGTCCAACTTCCAAACTCGACCTTTCACGGTCCGATCTCAATCTCGACCTCTCACGGTCCAATTTCTAATCTCGACCTTTCACGGTCCAATTTCTAATCTCAACCTTTCACAGTTCGATTTCCAATCTCGACCTTCCATGGTCCAATATCCAATCTCGACCATGGATCTCGACCTTTCACGGCCCAATTTCTAATCTCGAGCTTTCACGGTCCAATTTCCAATATCGACATTCCACGGTCCAATTTCCAATCTCGACCTTCCACGGTCCAATCTCCAATCTAGACCTTCCACGGTCCAATTTCCAATCTCGACCTTCCACGGTTCAATTTCCAATCTCGACTTTTCACGGGCCGATTTCCAATCTCGACCATTCACAGTCCGATCTCTAATCTCAACCTTCCACGGTCCAATTTCCAATCTTGACCTTTCACGGTCCAATTTCCAATCTCGACCTTTCACGGTTCAATTTCCAATCTTGATCTTTCATGGTCCAATTTCCAATCTCGACCTTTCACAGTCCAATTTTCAATCTCGACCTTTCACGGTCCAATTTCTAATCTCGACCTTTCAAGGTCCAATCTCCAATCCCGACATTCACGGTCTGATCTTTAATCCAGAACTTTCACGATCCATTTTCCAATCCAGACCTTTCACGGTCCAATTTCTTATCTTGACCTTTCACTGTCAAATTTGAACTTTCACGATCCGATCTCTAATCTCGATCTTCCACGTTCCAATTTGCAATCTCAACCTTTCACGGTCCAATTTCCAATCTCGACCTTTCAAGTTACAATTTCTAATCTTGACCTTTCACAGTCCGATTTCCAATCTTGATCATCCACGGTCCAATTTACAATTTCGACCATGGATCTCGACCTTTCACGATCCAATTTCTAATCTCGACCTTTCACGGTTTCATTTCCAATCTCGACCTTCCACGGTCCAATTTCCAATATCGACCTTTCACGGTTCAATTTCCAATATCGACCTTTCACGGTCCAATTTCTAATCTCGACCTTTCACGGTCCTATTTCCAATCTCGACCTTTCACGATCCAATTTCAAATCTCGACCTTTCACGGTCCAATTTCTAATCTCGACCTTTCACGGTACAATTTCCAATCTCGACCTCACACGATCCAATTTCCAATCTCCACCTTTCACTGTCACATTTTTAATCTCGACCTTTCACGGTCCAATTTCCGATCTTGACCTTTCACTGTCTAATTGCCAATCTCGACATTTCACGGTCCAATTTCCAATCTCGACCTTTCACTGTCACATTTTTAATCTCGACCTTTCACGGTCCAATTTCCGATCTTGAACTTTCACGGTCTAATTTCCAATCTCGACATTTCACGGTCCGATCTCTAATCCCGACCTTTTACGGTCCAATTTCCAATCTCGACATTTCACGATCCAAATTCTAATCTCGATCTTTCACGGTTCGATCTCTAATCTTGACCTTTCACGTTCCAATTTCCAATCTCGACCTTTCACGGTCCAATTTCCAATATCGACCTTTCACGGTCCAATTTCTAATCTCGACAATTCACGGTTCAATTTCCTATCTCGACCTTTCACGGTCCAATTTCAAATCTCGACCTTTCACGTTCCAATCTCTAATCTCGACTTTTCACAGTCCAATTTCAAATCCCGACCTTTCACGGTCCAATTTCTAATCTCGACCTTTCACTGTCACATTTTTAATCTCGACCTTTCACGGTCCAATTTCCGATCTTGACCTTTCACGGTCTAATTTCCAATCTCGACATTTCACGGTCCGATCTCTAATCCCGACCTTTTACGGTCCAATTTCCAATCTCGACATTTCACGATCCAAATTCTAATCTCGATCTTTCACGGTTCGATCTCTAATCTTGACCTTTCACGTTCCAATTTCCAATCTCGACCTTTCAAGGTCCAATTTCAAATCTCGACCTTTCACGGTCCGATCTCTAATCTCGACTTTTCACGGTCCAATTTCCAATCCCGACGTTTCACGGTCCAATTTCTAATCTCGATCTTTCACGGTCCAATTTCCAAACTCGACCTTTCACGGTCCGATCTCAATCTCGACCTCTCACGGTCCAATTTCTAATCTCGACCTTTCATGGTCCAATTTCTAATCTCTATCTTTCATGGTCCGATTTCCAATCTCGACCTTCCATGGTCCAATATCCAATCTCGACCATGGATCTCGACTTTTCACGACCCAATTTTTAATCTTGAGCTTTCACGGTCCAATTTCCAATATCGACATTCCACGGTCCAATTTCCAATCTCAACCTTCCACGGTCCAATCTCCAATCTCGACCTTCCACGGTCCAATTTCCAATCTCGACCTTTCATGGTCCAATCTCCAATCCCAACATTTCACGGTCCGATCTTTAATCCAGACCTTTCACGGTCCATTTTCCAATCCAGACCTTTCACGGTCCAATTTCTTATCTTGACCTTTCACTGTCAAATTTGAACTTTCACGATCCGATCTCTAATCTCGATCTTCCACGGTCCAATTTGCAATCTCAACCTTTCACGGTCCAATTTCCAATCTCGACCTTTCACGGTCCAATTTCTAATCTCGACCTTTCACAGTCCGATTTCCAATCTTGACCTTCCACGGTCCAATTTATAATTTTGACCATGGAGCTCGACTTTTCACGGGCCAATTTCCAATCTCGACCATTCACAGTCCGATCTCTAATCTCAACCTTCCACGGTCCAATTTCCAATCTTGACCTTTCACTGTCCAATTTCCAATCTTGACCTTTCACGGTCCAATTTCCAATCTCGACCTTTCACGGTTCAATTTCCAATCTAGACCTTTCATGGTCCAATTTCCAATCTCGACCTTTCACGATCCAAATTCTAATCTCGACCATTCACAGTCCGATCTCTAATCTCAACCTTCCACGGTCCAATTTCCAATCTTAACCCTTCACGGTCCAATTTCCAATATCGACCTTTCCAGGTTCAATTTCCAATCTTGATCTTTCATGGTCCAATTTCCAATCTCGACCTTTCACGGTCCAATTTCTAATCTCGACCTTTCACGGTCCAATCTCCAATCCCAACATTTCACGGTCCAATCTTTAATCCAAACCTTTCACGGTCCATTTTCCAATCCAGACCTTTCACGGTCCAATTTCTTATTTTGACCTTTCACTGTCAAATTTGAACTTTCACGATCCGATCTCTAATCTCGATCTTCCACGGTCCAATTTTCAATCTCAATCTTTCACGGTCCAATTTCCAATCTCGACCTTTCACGGTCCAATTTCTAATCTCGACCTTTCACAGTCCGATTTCCAATCTTGACCTTCCACGGTCCAATTTAAAATTTTGACCATCTCGATATTTCACGATCCAATTTCTAATCTCGACCTTTCACGGTCTCATTTCCAATCTCGACCTTCCACAGTCCAATTTCCAATATCGACCTTTCACGGTCCAATTTCCAATAACGACCTTTCACGGTCCAATTTCTAATCTCCACCTTTCACGGTCCAATTTCCAATCTTGACCTTTCACGATCCAATTTCAAATCTCGACCTTTCACGGTCCAATTTCCAATCTCGACCTTTCACGGTCCAATTTCCAATCTCGACCTTTCACGGTCCAATTTCTAATCTCGACCTTTCACTGTCACATTTTTAATCTCGACCTTTCACGGTCCAATTTCCGATCTTGACCTTTCACGGTCTAATTTCCAATCTCGACATTTCACGGTCCGATCTCTAATCCCGACCTTTTACGGTCCAATTTCCAATCTCGACATTTCACGATCCAAATTCTAATCTCGATCTTTCACGGTTCGATCTCTAATCTTGATCCTTCACATTCCAATTTCCAATCTCGACCTTTCACGGTCCAATTTCCAATCTCGACCTTTCACGGTCCAATTTCTAGTCTCGACCATTCACGGTTCAATTTCCTATCTCGACATTTCACGGTCCAATTTCAAATCTCGACCTTTCACGGTCCGATCTCTAATCTTGACTTTTCACGGTCCAATTTCCAATCCTGACGTTTCACGGTCCAATTTCTAATCTCGATCTTTCACGGTCCAATTTCCAAACTCGACCTTTCACGGTCCGATCTCAATCTCGACCTCTCACGGTCCAATTTCTAATCTCGACCTTTCATGGTCCAATTTCTAATCTCTACCTTTCACTGCCCGATTTCCAATCTCGACCTTCCATGGTCCAATATCCAATCTCGACCATGGATCTCGACTTTTCACAGCCCAATTTCTAATCTTGAGCTTTCACGGTCCAATTTCCAATATCGACATTCCACGGTCCAATTTCCAATCTCGACCTTCCACGGTCCAATCTCCAATCTTGACCTTCCACGGTCCAATTTCCAATCTCGACCTTCCACGGGACAATTTCCATTCTCGACTTTTCACGGGCCAATTTCCAATCTCGACCATTCACAGTCCGATCTCTAATCTCAACCTTCCACGGTCCAATTTCCAATCTTGACCTTTCACTGTCCAATTTCCAATCTTGACCTTTCACGGTCCAATTTCCAATCTCGACCTTTCACGGTTCAATTTCCAATCTTGACCTTTCATGGTCCAATTTCCAATCTCAACCTTTCACGGTTTTCACGGGCCAATTTCCAATCTCGACCATTCACAGTCTGATCTCTAATCTCAACCTTCCTTGGTCCAATTTCCAATCTTAACCTTTCACGGTCGAATTTCCAATATCGACCTTTCCAGGTTCAATTTCCAATCTTGATCTTTCATGGTCCAGTTTCCAATCTCGACCTTTCACGGTCGAATTTCCAATCTCGACCTTTCACGGTCCAATTTCTAATCTCGACCTTTCACGGTCCAATCTCCAATCCCAACATTTCACGGTCCGATCTTTAATCCAGACCTTTCACGGTCCATTTTCCAATCCAGACCTTTCACGGTCCAATTTCTTATCTTGACCTTTCACTGTCAAATTTGAACTTTCACGATCCGATCTCTAATCTAGATCTTCCACGGTCCAACTTGCAATCTCAACCTTTCACGGTCCAATTTCCAATCTCGACCTTTCACGATCCAATTTCTAATCTCGACCTTTGACAGTCCGATTTCCAATCTTGACCTTCCACGGTCCAATTTACAATTTTGACCATGGAGCTCGACCTTTCACGATCCAATTTCTAATCTCGACCTTTCACGGTCTCATTTCCAATCTCGACCTTCCACAGTCCAATTTCCAATATCGACATTTCACGGTCCAATTTCCAATATCGACCTTTCACGGTCCAATTTCTAATCTCCACCTTTCACGGTCCAATTTCCAATCTCGACCTTTCACGATCCAATTTCAAATCTCGACCTTTCAGGGTCCAATTTCTAATCTCGACCTTTCACGGTACAATTTCCAATCTCCACCTCTCACGCTCCAATTTCCAATCTCCACCTTTCACTGTCACATTTTTAACCTCGACCTTTCACGGTCCAATTTCCGATCTTGACCTTTCACGGTCTAATTTCCAATCTCGACATTTCATGGTCCAATATCTAATCTCGACCTTTCACACACTTTTAATCTCGACCTTTCACGGTCCAATTTCCAATATTGACCTTTCACGGTCCAATTTCCAATCTCGACCTCTCATGGTCCAATTTCCAATCTCGACCTTTCACGGTCCAATTTTTAATCTCGACCTTTCACGGTCCGATTTCCAATCTCGACCATGGATCTCGACCTTTCACGGCCCAATTTCTAATCTCGAGCTTTCACGGTCAAATTTCCAAAATCGATATTTCACGGTCCAATTTCCAATCTCGACCCTCCGCGGTCCAATCTCCAATCTCGACCTTCCACGGTCCAATTTCCAATCTCGACCTTCCACGGTTCAATTTCCAATCTCGACTTTTCACGGGCCAATTTCCAATCTCGACCAATCACAGTCCGATCTCTAATCTCAACCTTCCACGGTCCAATTTCAAATCTTGACCTTTCACGGTCCAATTTCCAATCTCGACCTTTCACGGTTCAATTTCCAATCATGACCTTTCATGGTCCAATTTCCAATCTCGACCTTTCACGGTTCAATTTTCGATCTCGTCCTTTCACGGTCCAATTTCTAATCTCGACCTTTCACGGTCCAATCTCCAATCCCGACATTTCACGGTTTGATCTTTAATCCAGAGCTTTCACAGTCCATTTTCCAATCCAGACCTTTCACGGTCCAATTTCTCATCTTGACCTTTCACTGTCAAATTTGAACTTTCACGATCCGATTTCTAATCTCGATCTTCCACGGTCCAATTTGCAATCTCAACCTTCCACGGTCCAATTTCCAATCTTAACCTTTCACGGTCGAATTTCCAATATCGACCTTTCCAGGTTCAATTTCCAATCTTGATCTTTCATGGTCCAGTTTCCAATCTCGACCTTTCACGGTCGAATTTCCAATCTCGACCTTTCACGGTCCAATTTCTAATCTCGACCTTTCACGGTCCAATCTCCAATCCCAACATTTCACGGTCCGATCTTTAATCCAGACCTTTCACGGTCCATTTTCCAATCCAGACCTTTTACGGTCCAATTTCTTATCTTGACCTTTCACTGTCAAATTTGAACTTTCACGATCCGATCTCTAATCTAGATCTTCCACGGTCCAACTTGCAATCTCAACCTTTCACGGTCCAATTTCCAATCTCGACCTTTCACGATCCAATTTCTAATCTCGACCTTTCACAGTCCGATTTCCAATCTTGACCTTCCACGGTCCAATTTACAATTTTGACCATGGAGCTCGACCTTTCACGATCCAATTTCTAATCTCGACCTTTCACGGTCTCATTTCCAATCTCGACCTTCCACAGTCCAATTTCCAATATCGACATTTCACGGTCCAATTTCCAATATCGACCTTTCACGGTCCAATTTCTAATCTCCACCTTTCACGGTCCAATTTCCAATCTCGACCTTTCACGATCCAATTTCAAATCTCGACCTTTCAGGGTCCAATTTCTAATCTCGACCTTTCATGGTATAATTTCCAATCTCCACCTCTCACGCTCCAATTTCCAATCTCCACCTTTCACTGTCACATTTTTAACCTCGACCTTTCACGGTCCAATTTCCGATCTTGACCTTTCACGGTCTAATTTCCAATCTCGACATTTCATGGTCCAATTTCCAATCTCGACCTTTCACTGTCACATTTTTAATCTCGACCTTTCACGGCCCAATTTCCAATATTGACCTTTCACGGTCCAATTTCCAATCTCGACCTCTCATGGTCCAATTTCCAATCTCGACCTTTCACGGTCCAATTTTTAATCTCGACCTTTCACGGTCCGATTTCCAATCTCGACCATGGATCTCGACCTTTCACGGCCCAATTTCTAATCTCGAGCTTTCACGGTCCAATTTCCAATATCGATATTTCACGGTCCAATTTCCAATCTCGACCTTCCGCGGTCCAATCTCCAATCTCGACCTTCCACGGTCCAATTTCCAATCTCGACCTTCCACGGTTCAATTTCCAATCTCGACTTTTCACGGGCCAATTTCCAATCTCGACCAATCACAGTCCGATCTCTAATCTCAACCTTCCACGGTCCAATTTCAAATCTTGACCTTTCACGGTCCAATTTTCAATCTCGACCTTTCACGGTTCAATTTCCAATCATGACCTTTCATGGTCCAATTTCCAATCTCGACCTTTCACGGTTCAATTTTCGATCTCGACCTTTCACGGTCCAATTTCTAATCTCGACCTTTCACGGTCCAATCTCCAATCGCGACATTTCACGGTTTGATCTTTAATCCAGAGCTTTCACAGTCCATTTTCCAATCCAGACCTTTCACGGTCCAATTTCTTATCTTGACCTTTCACTGTCAAATTTGAACTTTCACGATCTGATTTCTAATCTCGATCTTCCACGATCCAATTTGCAATCTCAACCTTCCACGGTCCAATTTCCAATCTTAACCTTTCACGGTCGAATTTCCAATATCGACCTTTCCAGGTTCAATTTCCAATCTTGATCTTTCATGGTCCAGTTTCCAATCTCGACCTTTCACGGTCGAATTTCCAATCTCGACCTTTCACGGTCCAATTTCTAATCTCGACCTTTCACGGTCCAATCTCCAATCCCAACATTTCACGGTCCGATCTTTAATCCAGACCTTTCACGGTCCATTTTCCAATCCAGACCTTTCACGGTCCAATTTCTTATCTTGACCTTTCACTGTCAAATTTGAACTTTCACGATCCGATCTCTAATCTCGATCTTCCACGGTCCAATTTGCAATCTCAACCTTTCACGGTCCAATTTCCAATCTCAACCTTTCACGGTCCAATTTCTAATCTCGACCTTTCACAGTCCGATTTCCAATCTTGACCTTCCACGGTCCAATTTACCATTTTGACCATGGAGCTCGACCTTTCACGATCCAATTTCTAATCTCAACCTTTCACGGTCTCATTTCAAATCTCGACCTTCCACAGTCCAATTTCCAATATCGACCTTTCACGGTCCAATTTCCAATATCGACCTTTCACGGTCCAATTTCTAATCTCCACCTTTCACGGTCCAATTTCCAATCTTGACCTTTCACGATCCATTTTCAAATCTCGACCTTTCACGGAACAATTTCTAATCTCGAACTTTCACGGTACAATTTCCAATCTCGACCTCTCACGATCCAATTTCCAATCTCCACCTTTCACTGTCACATTTTTGATCTCGACCTTTCACGGTCCAATTTCCGATCTTGACCTTTCACGGTCTAATTTCCAATCTCGACATTTCACGGTCCAATTTCCAATCTCGAACTTTCACTGTCACATTTTTAATCTCGACCTTTCACGGTCCAATTTTCAATCTTGACCTTTCAAGGTCTAATTTCCAATCTCGACATTTCACGGTCCGATCTCTAATCCCGACCTTTTACGGTCCAATTTACAATCTCGACATTTCACGATCCAAATTCTAATCTCGATCTTTCACGGTTCGATCTCTAATATTGACCTTTCACGTTCCAATTTCCAATCTCGACCTTTCACGGTCCAATTCCCAATCTCGACCTTTCACGGTCCAATTTCTAATCTCGACCATTCACGGTTAAATTTTCTATCTCGCCCTTTCACGGTCCAATTTCAAATCTCGACCTTTCACGGTCCGATCTCTAATCTCGACTTTTCACGGTCCAATTTCCAATCCCGACGTTTCACTGTCCAATTTCTAATCTCGATCTTTCACGGTCCAACATCCAAACTCGACCTTTCACGGTCCAATCTCAATCTCGACCTCTCACGGTCCAATTTCTAATCTCAACCTTTCACGGTCCAATTTCTAATCTCAACCTTTCACGGTCCGATTTCCAATCTCGACCTTCCATGGTCCAATATCCAATCTCGACCATGGATCTCGACCTTTCACGACCCAATTTCTAATCTCTAGCTTTCACGGTCCAATTTCCAATATCGACATTCCACGGTCCAATTTCCAATCTCGACCTTCCACGGTCCGATCTCCAATCTCGACCTTCCACGGTCCAATTTCCAATCTCGACCTTCCACGGTTCAATTTCCAATCTCGACTATTCACGGGCCAATTTCCAATCTCGACCATTCAAAGTCCGATCTCTAATCTCAACCTTCCACGGTCCAATTTCCAATCTTGACCTTTCACGGCCCAATTTCCAATCTCGACCTTTCACGGTTCAATTTCCAATCTTATCTTTCATGGTCCAATTTCCAATCTCGACCTTTCACGGTCCAATTTCCAATCTCGACCTTTCACGGTCCAATTTCTAATCTCGACCTTTCAAGGTCCAATCTCCAATCCCGACATTTCACAGTCCGATCTTTAATCCAGACCTTTCACGGTCCATTTTACAATCCAGACCTTTCACGGTCCAATTTCTTATCTTGACCTTTCACTATCAAATTTGAACTTTCACGATCCGATCTCTAATCTCGATCTTCCACGGTCCAATTTGCAATCTCAACCTTTCACGGTCCAATTTCCAATCTCGACCTTTCAGGGTACAATTTCTAATCTTGACCTTTCACAGTTCGATTTCCAATCTTGACCTTCCACGGTCCAATTTACAATTTCGACCATGGATCTCGACCTTTCACGATCCAATTTCTAATCTCGACCTTTCACGGTCTCATTTCCAATCTCGACCTTCCACGGTCCAATTTCCAATATCGACCTTCCTCGGTCCAATTTCCAATATCGACCTTTCACGGTCCAATTTCTAATCTCGACCTTTCACGGTCCAATTTCCAATCTAGACCTTTCACGATCCAATTTCAAATCTCAACCTTTCACGGTCCAATTTCTAATTTCGACCTTTCACGGTACAATTTCCTATCTCGACCTCTCACGATCCAATTTCCAATCTCCACCTTTCACTGTCACATTTTTAATCTCGACCTTTCCCGATCCAATTTCCGATCTTAACCTTTCACTGTCTAATTTCTAATCTCGACATTTCACGGTCCAATTTCCAATCTCGACCTTTCACTGTCACATTTTTAATCTCGACCTTTCACGGTCCAATTTCCGATCTTGACCTTTCACGGTCTAATTTCCAATCTCGACATTTCACGGTCCGATCTCTAATCCCGACCTTTTACGGTCCAATTTCCAATCTCGACATTTCACGATCCAAATTCTAATCTCGATCTTTTACGGTTCGATCTCTAATCTTGACATTTCACGTTCCAATTTCCAATCTCGACCTTTCACGGTCCAATTTCCAATATCGACCTTTCACGGTCCAATTTCTAATCTCGACAATTCACGGTTCAATTTCCTATCTCGACCTTTCACGGTCCAATTTCAAATCTCGACCTTTCACGGTCCAATCTCTAATCTCGACTTTTCACGGTCCAATTTCCAATCCCGACCTTTCACGGTCCAATTTCTAATCTCGACCTTTCACTGTCACATTTTTAATCTCGACCTTTCACGGTCCAATTTCCGATCTTGACCTTTCACGGTCTAATTTCCAATCTCGACATTTCACGGTCCGATCTCTATCCCGACCTTTTACGGTCCAATTTCCAATCTCGACATTTCACGATCCAAATTCTAATCTCGATCTTTCACGGTTCGATCTCTAATCTTGATCCTTCACATTCCAATTTCCAATCTCGACCTTTCACGGTCCAATTTCCAATCTCGACCTTTCACGGTCCAATTTCTAGTCTCGACCATTCACGGTTCAATTTCCTATCTCGACATTTCACGGTCCAATTTCAAATCTCGACCTTTCACGGTCCGATCTCTAATCTTGACTTTTCACGGTCCAATTTCCAATCCTGACGTTTCACGGTCCAATTTCTAATCTCGATCTTTCACGGTCCAATTTCCAAACTCGACCTTTCACGGTCCGATCTCAATCTCGACCTCTCACGGTCCAATTTCTAATCTCGACCTTTCATGGTCCAATTTCTAATCTCTACCTTTCACTGCCCGATTTCCAATCTCGACCTTCCATGGTCCAATATCCAATCTCGACTATGGATCTCGACTTTTCACGGCCCAGTTTCTAATCTTGAGCTTTCACGGTCCAATTTCCAATATCGACATTCCACGGTCCAATTTCCAATCTCGACCTTCCACGGTCCAATCTCCAATCTTGACATTCCACGGTCCAATTTCCAATCTCGACCTTCCACGGGACAATTTCCATTCTCGACTTTTCACGGGCCAATTTCCAATCTCGACCATTCACAGTCCGATCTCTAATCTCAACCTTCCACGGTCCAATTTCCAATCTTGACCTTTCACTGTCCAATTTCCAATCTTGACCTTTCACGGTCCAATTTCCAATCTCGACCTTTCACGGTTCAATTTCCAATCTAGACCTTTCATGGTCCAATTTCCAATCTCGACCTTTCACGGTTTTCACGGGCCAATTTCCAATCTCGACCATTCACAGTCCGATCTCTAATCTCAACCTTCCACGGTCCAATTTCCAATCTTAACCTTTCACGGTCGAATTTCCAATATCGACCTTTCCAGGTTCAATTTCCAATCTTGATCTTTCATGGTCCAGTTTCCAATCTCGACCTTTCACGGTCGAATTTCCAATCTCGACCTTTCACGGTCCAATTTCTAATCTCGACCTTTCACGGTCCAATCTCCAATCCCAACATTTCACGGTCCGATCTTTAATCCAGACCTTTCACGGTCCATTTTCCAATCCAGACCTTTCACGGTCCAATTTCTTATCTTGACCTTTCACTGTCAAATTTGAACTTTCACAATCCGATCTCTAATCTAGATCTTCCACGGTCCAACATACAATCTCAACCTTTCACGGTCCAATTTCCAATCTCGACCTTTCACGATCCAATTTCTAATCTCGACCTTTCACAGTCCGATTTCCAATCTTGACCTTCCACGGTCCAATTTACAATTTTGACCATGGAGCTCGACCTTTCACGATCCAATTTCTATTCTCGACCTTTCACGGTCTCATTTCCAATCTCGACCTTCCACAGTCCAATTTCCAATATCGACATTTCACGGTCCAATTTCCAATATCGACCTTTCACGGTCCAATTTCTAATCTCCACCTTTCACGGTCCAATTTCCAATCTCGACCTTTCACGATCCAATTTCAAATCTCGACCTTTCAGGGTCCAATTTCTAATCTCGACCTTTCACGGTACAATTTCCAATCTCCACCTCTCACGCTCCAATTTCCAATCTCCACCTTTCACTGTCACATTTTTAATCTCGACCTTTCACGGTCCAATTTCCGATCTTGACCTTTCACGGTCTAATTTCCAATCTCGACATTTCATGGTCCAATATCTAATCTCGACCTTTCACTGTCACTTTTTTAATCTCGACCTTTCACGGCCCAATTTCCAATATTGACCTTTCACGGTCCAATTTCCAATCTCGACCTCTCATGGTCCAATTTCCAATCTCGACCTTTCACGGTCCAATTTTTAATCTCTACCTTTCACGGTCCGATTTCCAATCTCGACCATGGATCTCGACCTTTCACGGCCCAATTTCTAATCTCGAGCTTTCACGGTCCAATTTCCAATATCGATATTTCACGGTCCAATTTCCAATCTCGACCTTCCGCGGTCCAATCTCCAATCTCGACCTTCCACGGTCCAATTTCCAATCTCGACCTTCCACGGTTCAATTTCCAATCTCGACTTTTCACGGGCCAATTTCCAATCTCGACCATTCACAGTCCGATCTCTAATCTCAACCTTCCACGGTCCAATTTCCAATCTTGACCTTTCACGGTCCAATTTCCAATCTCGACCTTTCACGGTTCAATTTCCAATCATGACCTTTCATGGTCCAATATCCAATCTCGACCTTTCACGGTTCAATTTTCGATCTCGACCTTTCACGGTCCAATTTCTAATCTCGACCTTTCACGGTCCAATCTCCAATCCCGACATTTCACGGTTTGATCTTTAATCCAGAGCTTTCACAGTCCATTTTCCAATCCAGACCTTTCACGGTCCAATTTCTTATCTTGACCTTTCACTGTCAAATTTGAACTTTCACGATCCGATTTCTAATCTCGATCTTCCACGGTCCAATTTGCAATCTCAACCTTTTACGGTCCAATTTCCAATCTCGACCTTTAACGGTCCAATTTCTAATCTCGACCTTTCACAGTCCGATTTCCAATCTTGACCTTTTATGGTCCAATTTATAATTTCGACCATGGATCTCGACCTTTCACGATCCAATTTCTAATCTCGACCTTTCACGGTCTCATTTCCAATCTCGACCTTCCAAGGTCCAATTTCCAATATCGACCTTTCACGGTCCAATTTCTAATCTCGACCTTTCACGGTCCAATTTCTAATCTCGAGCTTCCACGATCCAATTTACAATCTCGACCGTTCACGATCCAATTTCAAATCTCGACCTTTCACGGTCCAATTTCCATTCTCGGCCTTTCACGGTCCAATTTCTAATCTCGACCTTTCACGGTCCAATCTCCAATCCCGACATTTCACGGTCCGATCTTTAATCCAGACCTTTCACGGTCCATTTTCCAATACATACCTTTCACGGTCTAATTTCTTATCTTGACCTTTCACTTTCAAATTTGAACTTTCACGATCCGATCTCTAATCTCGATCTTCCACGGTCCAATTTGCAATCTCAACCTTTTACAGTCCAATTTCCAATCTCGACCTTTCACGGTCCAATTTCTAATCTCGACCTTTCACAGTCCGATTTCCAATCTTGACCTTCCACGGTCCAATTTCCAATTTCTAATCTCGACCTTTCACGGTCCAATTTCTAATCTTGACCTTCCACGGTCCAATTTAAAATTTCGCCATGGATCTCGACCTTTCACGATCCAATTTCTAATCTCGACCTTTCACGGTCTCATTTCCAATCTCGATCTTCCACGGTCCAATTTCCAATATCAACCTTTCACGGTCCAATTTCTAATCTCGACCTTTAACGGTCCAATTTCCAATCCCGACCTTTCACGTCCAATTTCTAATCTCGACCTTTCATGGTCCAATTTCCAATCTCGACCTTTCACGGTCCAATTTCTAATCTCGACCATTCACGGTTCAATTTCCAATCTCGACCTTTCACGGTCCAATTTCAAATCTCGACCTTTCACGGTCCGATCTCTAATCTCGACTTTTCACGTTCCAATTTCCAATCCCAACCTTTCACAGTCAAATTTCTAATCTCGATCTTTCATGGTCAAATTTCCAATCTCGACCTTTCACGGTCCGATCTCAATCTCGACCTCTCACGGTCCAATTTCCAATCTCGACCTTTCATGGTCCGATTTCCAATCTCGACCTTCCATGGTCCAATATCCAATCTCGACCATGGATCTCGACCTTTCACGGCCCAATTTCTAATCTTGAGCTTTCACAGTCCAATTTGCAATCTCGACCTTTCACGGTCCAATTTCTAATCTCGATCTTTCACGGTTCAGTCTTCAATCCCGACATTTCACAGTCCAATCTTTAATCCAGACCTTTCACGGTCCATTTTCCAATCCAGACCTTTCACGGTCCAATTTCTTATCTTGACCTTTCACGATCAAATTTGAACTTTCACGATTCGATCTCTAATCTCGATCTTCCACGGTCCAATTTGCAATCTCAACCTTTCACGGTCTAATTTCCAATCTCGACCTTTCACGGTCCAATTTCTAATCTCGACCTTTCATAGTCCGATTTCCAATCTTGACCTTCCACGGTCCAATTTAAAATTTCAACCATGGATCTCAACCTTTCAAGATCCAATTTCTAATCTCGACCTTTCACGGTCTCATTTCCAATCTCGACCTTCCAAGGTCCAATTTCCAATATCGACCTTTCACGGTCCAATTTCTAATCTCGACCTTTCACGGTCCAATTTCTAATCTTGACCTTTCACGGTCCAATTTCCAATCTCGACCTTTCACAGTTCAATTTCCAATCTTGACCTTTCATGGTCCAATTTCCAATCTCGACCTTTCACGATCCAATTTCTAATCTCGACCCTTCATGGTCCAATCTCCAATCCCGACCTTTCACGGTCCGATCTTTAATCCAGACCTTTCACGGTCCATTTTCCAATCTAGAACTTTCACGGTCCAATTTCTTATCTTGACCTTTCACGGTCCAATTTGAACTTTCATGATCCGATCTCTAATCTCGATCTTCCACGGTCCAATTTGCAATCTCAACCTTTCACTGTCCAATTTACAATCTCGACCTTTCACGGTCCAATTTCTAATCACGACCTTTCACAGTCCGATTTCCAATCTTGACTTTCCACGGTCCAATTTACAATTTCTAATCACGACCTTTCACAGTCCGATTTCCAATCTTGACTTTCCACGGTCCAATTTACAATTTCGACCATGGATCTCGACCTTTCACGGTCTCATTTCCAATCTCGACCTTCCACGGTCCAATTTCCAATCTCGACCTTCCACAGTCCGATCTCCAATCTCGACCTTCCACGGTCCAATTTCCAATCTCAACCTTCCATGGTCCAATTTCCAATATCGACCTTTCACGGTCCAATTTCCAATCTCGACCTTCCACGATCCAATCTCCAATCTCGACCTTCCACGGTCCAATTTCCAATCTCGACCTTCCATGGTACAATTTCCAATCTCGACCTTTCACGATCCATTTTCCAATCTCGACCATTCACGGTCCGATCTCTAATCTCGACCTTCCAAGGTCCAATTTCCAATCCCGACCTTTCACGGTCCAATTTCTAATCTCGATCTTTCACGGTCCAATTTCGAAACTCGACCTTTCACAGTCCGATCTCAATCTCGACCTCTCACGGTCCAATTTCCAATCTCGACCTTTCACGGTCCAATTTTTAATCTCGACCTTTCACGGTCCGATTTCCAATCTCGACCATGGATCTCGACCTTTCACGGCCCAATTTCTAATCTCGAGCTTTCACGGTCCAATTTCCAATATCGACATTTCACGGTCCAATTTCCAATCTCGACCTTCCACGGTCCAATCTCCAATCTCGACCTTCCACGGTCCAATTTCCAATCTCGACCTTCCATGGTTCAATTTCCAATCTCGACTTTTCACGGGCCAATTTCCAATCACGACCATTCACAGTCCGATCTCTAATCTCAACCTTCCACGGTCCAATTTCCAATCTTGACCTTTCACAGTCCAATTTCCAATCTCGACCTTTCACGGTTCAATTTCCAATCTTGACCTTTTATGGTCCAATTTCGAATCTCGACCTTTCACGGTCCAATTTCTAATCTCAACCTTTCACGGTCCAATCTCCAATCCCGACCTTTCACGGTCCGATCTTTATTCCAGACCTTTCACGGTCCATTTTCCAATCCAGACCTTTCACGGTCCAATTTCTTATCTTGACCTTTCACGGTCCAATTTGAACTTTCACGATCCAATTTCTTATCTTGACCTTTCACGGTCCATTTTCCATTTCGACTTTTCACGGTCCAATTTTCAATCCTGGCCTTTCACGGTCTGAACTCAAATATCGACCTTTCACGGTACGATCTCTAATCCCGACCTTTCACGGTCCAATTTCCAATCTCGACCTTTCACGGTCCAATTTCTAATCTCGACCTTTCACAGTCCGATTTCCAATCTTGACCTTCCATGGTCCAATTTACGATTTCGACCATGGATCTCGACCTTTCACGATCCAATTTCTAATCTCGACCTTTCACGATCTCATTTCCAATCTCGACCTTCCACGATCCTATTTCCAATCTCGACCTTCCACGGTCCGATCTCCAATCTCGACCTTCCACGGTCCAATTTCCAATCTCAACCTTCCATGGTCCAATTTCCAATATCGACCGTTCACGGTCCAATTTCCAATCTCGACCTTCCACGATCTAATCTCCAATCTCGACCTTCCACGGTCTTATTTCCAATCTCGACCTTCCACGGTTCAATTTCCAATCTCGACCTTTCAAGGACCATTTTCCAATCTCGACCATTCACGGTCCGATCTCTAATCTCGACCTTCCACGGTCCAATTTCCAATCTCGACCTTTCACGGTCCAATTTCCAATCTCGACCTTTCATGGTCCAATTTCCAATCTCGACCTTTCACGGTCCAATTTCTAATCTCGACCTTTCACGGTCCAATATCCAATCCCGACCTTTCACGGTCCGATCTCTAATCAAGACCTTTCACGGTCCAATTTCCAATCTCAACCTTTCACGGTCCAATTTCCAATCTCGACCTTCCACGGTCCAATCTCCAATCTCGATCTTTCACGGTCCAATCTCCAATCTCGACCTTCCACGGTCCAATTTCCAATCTCGACCTTCCACGGTTCAATTTCCAATCTCGACTTTTCACGGGCCAATTTCCAATCTCGACCATTCACAGTCCGATCTCTAATCTCAACCTTCCACGGTCCAATTTCCAATCTTGACCTTTCACTGTCCAATTTCCAATCTCGACCTTTCACGGTTCAATTTCCAATCTCTACCTTTCACGGTTCAATTTCCAATCTTGACCTTTCATGGTCCAATTTCCAATCTCGACCTTTCACGGTCCAATTTCTAATCTCGACCTTTCACGGTCCAATCTCCAATCCCGACCTTTCACGGTCTGATCTTTAATCCAGACCTTTCACGGTCCATTTTCCATTCCAGACCTTTCACGGTCCAATTTCTTATCTTGACCTTTCACGGTCCAATTTGAACTCTCACGATCCGATCTCTAATCTCGATCTTCCACGGTCCAATTTGCAATCTCAACCTTTCACGGTCGAATTTCCAATCTCGACCTTTCACGGTCCAATTTCTAATCACGACCTTTCACAGTCCGATTTCCAATCTTGACTTTCCACGGTCCAATTTCGACCGTGGATCTCGACCTTTCACGGTCCAATTTCTAATCTCGACCTTTCACAGTCCCATTTTCAATCTCGACCTTCGACGGTCCAATTTCCAATCTCAACCTTCCACGGTCCTATTGTAAGTGCTCCAATTTGAGTTGTTAGTATTTTCGTTAGAAAATTAACGAAATCCCTAACATTCCTAACATTTCTAACAATTATAACATAGCAAGGGCAAAGTAGGCATTGCTATTTAAGGTTAAACCAAGAAAAGAATCTTAAAAAGAAAAGAAATTGTAAAAAACCCGAATTGGCAAGCTGAAAAACATAGCTAGTTTGAATTTTTGAAAAATATTCCTTCTGTCCAAAAAGCTGCAGTGAAATGAACGATTACAGTCAAGAGGCTCCGCGCGGATCCTTTTGTATCTCCCAGTGGCCTATAAATTGAACCCTCCTCTCTCAGTTTACACAACACAATTTACTCACAGAAGCTATACTCTGGCGAAAAATAGAGAGAAAACAGTGGGAATCCTTAGATTGCCACCATTTTCTCTTGAATCTTTCCCAATCTCACTCCAAACATTCTCAAATCACTCTTAAACATACACAAGCTCAAGCTTAAATCCACATTAAAGAGGAGGATTAGAGAGAAAACATAGAGGACTTAAGTGTTATCTACTTGTTTTCTCTTTGACCAACTCTATCATCAAACACTCTCTAAATACATTCAAATCTTGATACTCCTCAAGTCAAACTCCAAACCAAGGAAGATAGGTATAACCTCCCTCTCCCTACTCTAAATCTCTCTCATTCATGCATGCATCTTAAACTTTAATTATGTAGTTTGTTCATCAACTTATTTGTTGTTCATCTTTGCTTGACCTAAAAATGTAGTCACCTTGGAATGAATTTCCATGGATGACCATTTAAAAGGTCCAAATCATCTCTTACTTGCTTAAAAGTGTTTTTTCCTAAAAATCATTCACTAAAAAGTGTTTTCCAAAACCTATTTTCACAACAAAAATCTTTGTTTCAAAGGATAAAATTCCCCTTCCCAAGCAAATGAAATGCTTAAAGTCCTAATGTACCCTAAGGATGGCTTGATATAGTAGATCACCACTAAAATGTTTAGTGAATACTAATCAAATCCTAAGGAAATGGGGACAAGCATGGATGCAAAACCCCCTTTAAAATCACATTTTCCTTCTTGAGAATGTTGCTGTCCAGTAGCCTTTCTCTAAGACCTCTGTCCATGGTCTAATTTTTTGGACATACAGAAACTTGGAATTTGGTGTTGACTACAAAATACTTTTTATAGCCAACACCCGTAGAATGCCATAAATATTTTTACTTTATTTTTTATATGAGTAAAACTCCCTTTTTCAAATTATCTTCCAAAGGTCAGTTCATCAGTCTCTGGAAATCCAGATTTCACATCTGAGATTTCCAGAAGGTTTTGGTCCATCAAATCATCTCCAAATGGAAAAATCCTTTGCAGAAACCTTATTTAAGGTGTTTTGAACAACTTTAATTCTCTGACTTTCCCCAGATTTTGAAGCTTTAAAACCCTTAAATCCATTTTAAAATCAAGTGTCCACTGCCTTTTTCATTCTGGCAGAATTGATTTCCAACTTCAAGGAGTCTTTTGAGTACCAAAACTCAACCCTAAAATCACACCAAAAATCATGGGATTTGTCCAAAGTCTTACAAAGAGTTCCCAATTTTTACTTTTCAGTTTGAAGTTATTTTGGCCAAAAAAAACACACACACACACACACTAATGGTTTTTAAGCTTGGAAGACTCGTTTTACGAGGCATTCCGGGTGAACACTAACGTTCTTCCCGGAGTGTAACGTGACCTCCGAACTCAAATCTCTCATTCCGGGCATTTTTCAAAGTTTTGGCCCTTAAAATAAAAATGGCATGGCGACTCCGTTCTTTCGATTGATTTTCAAAGAAAAGAAATACCAAAATCTTTCGAAAAATAGGAAAAGGAAAAATCGGGTGGCATCATCACAGTGGCGACTCTGCTGGGGAATGGGAATGAGTTTTATCTTTTCAAAAAAAAAACTTTTGAGGGTCAAGCTTTCGTTCCGGCATTCGAAATCATTTGTTGTGTGTGTGTTGATTTTGCACATTTCGTGTTGTTTTGGCCGCCTCGGAAAAGTCAAAATTTTGATTGTTGGACCCGTTGCCTTGAACTGTTTGAATTTTTGAATTATGTGCTTATGTGTTCATTTGCTTTCAAAAAAAAATCAAAAAAAAAGAATTCAAAAAAAAAAAAGATTTCAAAAAAAAAAGACTTCCAAAAAAAAAATTTCAAAAAAAAGATTTTCAAAAAAAAATTTTCAAAAAAAAAATCATTTTCAAATTTTTGCATGCATCATACTTTTTAAGACACATGCGAAATTTCTGTTTTACTCAGAAAAGGAAGATAGACTGCTTGCACACTACGCGCACTTGGTCTTACACTGCACACTACGTCCCTAACCCGGGGAAATCCCTGTAGCGGCCCATTTGGTCTTATTACGCCTCTCGGTGCAAGCACGGGACTACCCAAACATCCCATGGAGTCTCGTGTCGACCATGCACTTGTCCGTGACACACTTTGTCCGAGACCCGGTTGGTTTTTAGTTTGGTCTGTGTCATGCCCTGTCTGTGTATAGACATTTCCTTTCAAGCCTTAGTCGGCATACCGAGTCAATATCTTTCGGGGACCCTAATCAGTCGAAGTCCTGCCGGTTTTCAGTCACGGGCTTTGACCAGATTTGACTGGCGCCTTGACTTTGATTCTGACTGGCACAAATTATACACTGACTCCCAGCATGACACTGAGTCATCAAGAAATTAACGATCATTCCATGCCTAATTACGGCCTAAATGACGACGGGTCAAGATCAATTGCGGACATTTATCAGTCCAAATCATGCCGACTTTTTTGTCGAGCCCTCGGACATGATCTTGACTTTGACGTCAGCTTTGTCCGTAATTTACATCGAATGCTCGTTGAGACTCGATTACCCGCCAGACTTTTAGGATCGTTTTTCTTTTCGGTCGGTGGGATCCGCTTGCCCTATAGGACCCTCGCCCGGGGGTGTCCGCCCTGGGAAGTCAAAATACAGGTGGAATACAAGGGGCTTATAGACGTAGTGATGGGACCCACTGATCCAGGAATCAGAGTAGTTTGCGAAAAAGAAGAGCAATCTTTTCCACCTGATTAGGTTAATAAAATACGTTTTAAGTAAACTAGAACAAATAACTGCATGTTGCATGAGTCCAAAGCCCAAACACCTACCCTCCTTCATTCCCAGACGTCTGAACCCTCGTGTCTTTCCCCCCGCAGCTCCGCACAAAGCTTGGTTTTGGGCACCGGGTCACCGTTTGATCAGTTGGGAAGAGTCAAGCGCGTCGTCAGCTTCACCATTTGTTCCGACTCCGGGTTTCAGAATGTCCGCATCAGCTGGTAATGATGGGGACAACGTCACTCCGCCTCCCGGGACCCCTCAGACAGAACAGCAGTGGAATCAGTTAGCCGAACAGATGAGATTGCGACAAGAAGCACAGCTGAATAGCCTTATGGAGGCTATTAAGAGCCATGGTTTGGCCGCCAGCCTCAATCCCGATGGCACCTTCACCGTGGAAGAAGAGGAGGACCCCAATCCCAATCTTGGTTGCCCCGATTACTCCAGGATGCCACCACCAACCTCCTACGGTACTACCACCAGAACCCATGCTTCTCGGTCTATGGGTCAGCCAGCTCCCCAACCACAGACCACTGGATCCATGCAGCCTGACGGGACGAGCCAGTTCCCAGTTCCTCAGTGGGGACAAAATCAGTACGGAATGTCTTCTCATGGTTGGGGCTACCTCGGAATCCCACAACAAATTGGAATCCCGCCTCAGTTTGGAACCGATCAATCCGGACCTTCACAGCAACAGTTCAAAGTGCCACAGCAACAGTTTGGAATGCCACCACTGGCCGGTCCGGGGCTACAGTCAGGAGCCCCTCCTCAGATTGATGCTAGCTCAGCTGCTCCTCACACAGCTTTCACAAACCCATTTCTCACTCAGGGTTACCAAGCCTCCATCCCAGTTTCATCAGAATCACCGGGACCGCAGTATCCCCCGGGTTATACACCATCGCCACAGCCAGCCATGCAATTCAACGATCAGGGACAGCAGCCCGCACTTAAGCCTACTTATGGGCCTCACTCCGGAAATCCAAGCTACCCGGCTACATCAGGACTGCCTTCACCCTCTTTGCCAGTTGAAAACCAACAGCAAGCCGCAAGGTTCTATCCCTTTGCCCAGGGTCCTACTCAAGCTCCCCCGGGTAATTCGGGCCAAGGACAGGTTTTCACCTACATCCCAGGATCGGCCGTTCCCTCCACCAGTCTGCCGCCAGTGGTGGCTCCTCTCTCTAGCTCAGTCGCTGGTTTGAATGCCATGATTCCACCACAAGACCCTCATCTGGCTTGGTTCATGGAACAACACAAGGAAATGAAAGCGCAGATTGCCGAATTGACTGCTAAGAAGTCTGCCTCCCGGCCTACGGACCCGGACTCCATTGTTCCCTTGCCCCACAAATTCGTGATGCCTAATCTGGACCTCTTTGATGGGACCGTATGCCCGAAAACTCATCTGGATACATATACCTTGGCAATGAAGGCCAAGGGGTGCACCAATCAGCAGTTGGCTGACTATTTCAGTCTTTCTTTGAAGTCCAGTGCTCTAAAATGGTTCTTCCGCTTAAAACCCGAGGCCAGAGCTACATGGGACCAAATCACTAGCGCCTTCACAGAGAAGTATAAAGCTAATTTGGAGTGGGAAACGAACAGAGTTGACCTGCAAACAACAATGCAGCGCCCTGATGAGAATATTGGGGATTTTTATAAAAGGTGGAACTTAAAGCTCAGTGAAATGGCCATTCCTCCCTCTGACGAGGAGCAGTTAGACATCTTCCAGTCATGCTTGAAGCCGCATTTGAGAACTTCCCTTAGCCACTTCCCCTACTCGGACTTACGGGCAATGGTCAATTCCGGGGCTAAATTTGAGAGGGCTCACAATCAACAGCAAGTTGTTGCACCCACTTACAGATACCGGGCTTCCTCCACCTCCAACACGGCTCCTGCCCAGCCCTATGTGGGACAGGACTGTAACAATGCCACTTCCTTTGTTCCCAAGAAGCCTGATGCATCCAGATCCCGGCTCCAAGGCTTGGGAAACCTTGGGATGCCTTTAAGTGATATCTTCAGAGGTTTGGTAAAAGAAGGTTTGCTCTGGCCTTTAGATAATTATCAGCCAAGAAACCCCAATGCTCCTTTGGATACCTCCAAGCATTGTGCCTTTCATCAGTACCATGGGCACCTGACGGATGATTGCGTCCCCCTAAAAAAGGCAATCCAAGGGTTGATTGAGCAAGGGAGGTTAGAGGTGCCTGAAGGGCCTAATACTATCAATAACCCGTTCCCTAGAAATAACAACATGGGTGTCAACATGGTCGAGTTTGGTGATTCAAGACTTGTGGGCATAATGGAATTTGACTCGCCCCTTTGTGAGGTCGGTGAACCAGCCATCGCAGACGATGAAAATGGTTGGATTAAGCAAGAGATCGCCAAAGAAATCCTGATGGAAAGATCTGCAATAGCCCCCTTCTCCAGCGTCGAAGAGTAGATGCATGGTCCAACAGCAAAGACCGGCTAGACTAGGGGCTACCTATCTTTAAAATAGTCTTTTAGTCAACCTTCGTAGGTTCTAGTACTTCGCTTTCACCTAAGTCCTTCCTGGACATTTGTCGTTGTAGTCCATTTTGGACATAGTAGTTAAATGTCTAATTTTTAATATAAGTCTTTCTTCTTTTCTTGCTAGACTCGAGACATCACTTGCACACCCACGTTACACTTAATTGAAATAGTTTTATCCTAGACGATCACTTGTGCTGCTCAACCACTAATTCTTTGGAATAATTAATATTTAAATTAATTGAAGTAAGAAAATCAATTCATATCCTTCTCAAATTGGGGCTTACCAACTCTCCATCTTGCATCTCATATGCTCTGCTCGATGAATTTGCACGGATCTTTTCTCATTTAAAGCTTAAGCAAGAAATGATGACTTAATCTTGTTTAAGTCATCCGGTGGGGATTGCGGTTGAAGCCTCTCACCCATAGGAAAACCATTACCTCACCCTGCTAAACAATACCCTTTCATTTCAAGATCGGCATGTTTTGAAACACCATTTAGCCATCACCTTTGCTCCTTGCCAAGAGAAGTCCAAGCAAGGCCAAAGAAGTTAGCTTTGAGAACCGGCAATGCAAGGAAAGATAATCCTCAACTCTCCAAAGAGACCTTCCAAGCTATCAAAAGAAGGATTTTAAATCCTCACAACTCAGCAAAGATCCTCAACGTCTCGGGAGGCTCTTAAAAAAATAATAAAAAAAATAGAAAAGTTCAAGCAAGAACTTCAAAAAAAAAAAGAAGGACTGTCGATCCTCACAATTCAGCAAAAGTCCCCTACTTCTCAAGATGCTCTCCAATGATCAAAAAGGGGCCTGAATTCTCACAAGTTCGCAAAAAAATTGTCAATAGCTTGGATATTCCTCTCACCATCACCTTAAATCAATCCCAAGCCATCCTCTCGCTTTTAGAGGATATTCCCCTTACCATTACCCTCGCCTTTGGCCAAAGTCAAAATTTGACCTCTCATTCTTAGAGGCAATCAATCTTCCCCGACATAGATTTCTCAAACACATCCCTGCAAGCCAACCTCTCATCTTTAGAGGTTCAGTCAGCAAAAGGCCCAGCCGACCTCTCATCTTAAGAGGTCATAATTTCCCAAATCACCCGATGGCCGATCGAAGCCCGGAAGCCCAGCTGTAATTCCTATTGGATAGCAATATCATCGTAATATCTTTAAGATCTAAATCAAATTAATGCTTCATTGCTTGCTTAAATGGGAGCCAAATCCATCTCAGCTCAAATAATCCTCAATCAAAGATTGTGCAAATTCAACCCTTCCCTTCGACACTTCATGTGAGCATATTTCATTTCCCCTCCGCAAACACTTGCCGTGGATGACCCACTGGGGCTCCGCATCCGTGTATTTGATCGACACTCCAAGGGGACATGTTCTTCAACTCTCCAATTCCCAGAAAATCCTCAAAGGTCCTCAAAATCTCGAATTTTCACATTTATTCTCTCTTCAATCGGGTTAAGCCCGAACTACGGCAACCTGAGCTCTTCATAATGGAGGGAACGTAGGCAACCATAATTGGTCCGGTCGAAATCACAAACAAATCTCGAAAAAAAAATCCGGTCTCATCAAGGATCGTCCCTATACACTTTCCATCCTTCCGAGCTCGATTCTCGATATCAGTTGGTTTTCTCCTCATGATTAATCAAAATATTTGTTCATATCAGATTTAGTGTTTGAATAACCCGAACATCAATAAAGGGTTTTAAGCAGCTTTGTGATCATCACGAATAAGACAAGTTTTCAAGTGTCTCGACAAGTCTTCTCTTTCTACATTATAGGAAGATAGAGCCAAACACTGTTTTTCTGTCAGCAGAGGCTTCCATACACGTTCCCACACCTTTTTGTGCTTATACTCACTCAAAAGAGTCAAACCCAAAAGCGAGAGTGTCACACACAAATTCGGGAGACATTCCCACCTTTCAAAAGATGTGCCCCTGCACGTAAATATTTCCGAGTCTTGTCCAGTGACTGGTTGACTAAGGTCTGAAAAGATAGGTGCCTCCTCTGCCACATGATGACTCTGTCTGCAATAAGACTGCTCTGAGTTTCTTCACGCTGGGGCTTTGCTAAGCGGTTCTCCCAGGTTCTCCTGTATCAGCTCTTCAAGCCGGGGCTTCTATAGTCATCTTTGGGTCCACATTGGGTTCTTCACTACGAGATAGACTCAATCTTCATCAGATTATCTTCAGGATCGCTTTGCATTACCAATCAGATTGGGACTCTGCTAATTATGTTGGAATCACAACAAGGTTATAAGATTGGGGCTTCGCCAAGTCTCTTCTTCAAAATATGGGTTTTGCCTACTCAGTTCTTCAAACCGAGGCTTTGCCAAAAAAGGGATCTTTCCTCGTTCTAATAGGATTCGGGGGTTTTGTCAAGCTGGTCCTTTGGACCTGAATTTTATCAAGGCACAAGAAAGGTCTAGTCACATCAACAACTAGATTTTCAGCTTCAGAACTTGGTACATAGCAGCTTCCCGTAGCATCGGAATTTAAGATCTGGGTTTCTCCCGGTATTAGCAATTTCATCAAATCATTTCTCCGAACAAGGTTTCGGCCAAAGTCACAGCTCACCCAAATGAAAGAAGTTTCACTCATATCGACGTACTCTAGAGCCTGTCGGCATCAGCTTCAAATGACCAAGATTGAGAGAAAAAATTTCTACCAAGACCCGGGATCCGAATCCAATCTCATCAAAATTGAGGTCCATGTGATACTGAACCTCATTAACAACCGCTGTTTAAATCGCGATCGAGGGTTCTCACCCCCCACTTGCTCAAAATCTGTTCCAAACAGTCTCCAGACACATACATCCCAATGCATCCCCTCTCATCACCTTGCATCCCCACAAAAATCTCCCCAGGGCTCATGTAGCATGCGCAAAACTTGAATCAATAGGAACAATCCTAAGTGATCAAAGATCATAAATCATAATTTCCCTTCCAAAAGCTTAGGCTAAGTGCATCAACAAAAGCAAGTAAATGCATCATCTCGCGAACATATGCAGTGATATTCTCATAATCATTTTGATTCTATGCATGCATCTGTCATCATGAATGTCATATATGCATCTTCCTCTCTACTAACAAATGCAGCAAATCACCAACAAAGACCGCCCTGCGAACGGCAATCCAACAACTCTTCATCACCATCAGCCGTAGCCCCAGTCCTTCCGGCAGCTACAGGTAAACACATCACAGGTATGAAAGCATATCTTAGTCAACTACTTTTCAAAAAGAACATTATCATCAAATCTTAGGGCGACTTCCCAAAAATAGTCAAATCTTCGGGTGACTTCCCTAAAATAGTCAATCCTCGGGTGACTTCCCTAAAATAGTCAATCTTCGGGCGACTTCCCTAAAATAGTCAATCTTCGGGTGACTTCCCTAAAATAGTCAATCCTCGGGCGACTTCCCTAAAATAGTCAATCTCTCGGGCGACTTCCCTAAAATAGTCAATCCTAGGGCGACTTCCCTAAAATAGTCAATCTTCGGGTGACTTCCCTAAAATAGTCAATCTTCGGGTGACTTCCCTAAAATAGTCAATCCTCGGGTCTCGGGCGACTTCCCTAAAATAGTCAATCTTCGGGCGACTTCCCTAAAATAGTCAATCCTCGGGTGACTTCCCTAAAATAGTCAATCTTCGGGTGACTTCCCTAAAATAGTCAATCTTCGGGTGACTTCCCTAAAATAGTCAATCCTCGGGCGACTTCCCTAAAATAGTCAATCCTCGGGTGACTTCCCTAAAATAGTCAATCCTCGGGCGACTTCCCTAAAATAGTCAATCTCTCGGGTGACTTCCCTAAAATAGTCAATCCTCGGGTGACTTCCCTAAAATAGTCAATCTTCGGGCGACTTCCCTAAAATAGTCAATCCTCGGGTGACTTCCCTAAAATAGTCAATCTTCGGGCGACTTCCCTAAAATAGTTAATCCTTGGGTGATTTCCCTAAAATAGTCAATCCTCGGGTGACTTCCCTAAAATAGTCAATCTTCGGGTGACTTCCCTAAAATAGTCAATCCTCGGGTGACCTCCCTAAAATAGTCAATCCTCGGGCGACCTCCCTAAAATAGTCAATCTTCGGACGACTTCCCTAAAATAGTAAATCCTCGGGCGACTTCCCTAAAATAGTCAAACCTCGGGCGACTTCCTTAAAATAGTCAATTTTCGAGCGACTTCCCTAAAATAGTCAATCTTAGGGTGACTTCCCTAAAATAGTCAATCCTCGGGCGACTTCCCTAAAATAGTCAATCCTCGGGCGACTTCCCTAAAATAGTCAAACCTCGGGTAATTCCCAAATACCGTCAAAACTCGAGTGACCCCCAAATGCAGTCAAACCTGGGGTAACTCCCCTAAGAACAGTCAATCTTGGGTACAAAGCCCGTGGCCTCTCGTTATCGCCACCTCTTTGACGAACTATGTGCAGGCTTGTTACCATAGGTCCAGCCACTTGACCAACATGGTCACCCTTTTCCCCGATAGTTATTGTAAACTCGATTCTTCCCCAACAAGAACACCTTCAAAAAAGTCTCTCTCAGGTACAAAACCTCAGCTTAGGTTCATACTCCTGAACCAAACCTCAACTTAGGTTCATACTCCTGAACTAAGTCTCCATTTAGGTTCATACTCCTGAACCAAACCTCAACTTAGGTTCATACTCCTGAACTAAGTCTCCATTTAGGTTCATACTCCTGAACCAAACCTCGACTTAGGTTCATACTCCTGAACTAAGTCTCCATTTAGGTTCATACTCCTGAACCAAACCTAAATTTAGGTTCATCCCCGACAAAAGCCAACGGAATCCCGTTTCTTCTCACGGCAGTAAAACGTAAGTCCGATTTCTCCAAGAAAGATAACGGAATCCCGTTTCTTTCATCAATATCATCAACGGCAGTAAAACGTAAGTCCGATTTCTCCGAGAAAGTTAACGGAATCCCGTTTCTTTCATCAATATCATCAATGGCAGTAAAACGTAAGTCCGATTTCTCCGAGAAAGATAACGGAATCTCGTTTCTTTCATCAATATCATCAACCGCAGTAAAACGTAAGTCCGATTTTTCCGAGAAAGATAACAGAATCCCGTTTCTTTCATCATTATCATCAACGGCAGTAAAACGTAAGTCCGATTTCTCCGAGAAAGATAACGGAATCCCATTTCTTTCATCATTATCATCAACGACAGTAAAACGTAAGTCCGATTTCTCCGAGAAAGATAACGGAATCCCGTTTCTTTCATCAATATCATCAACGGCAGTAAAACGTAAGTCCGATTTCTCCGAGAAAGATAACGGAATCCCGTTTCTTTCATCAATTTCATCAACGACCGTAAAACCTAAGCCCGTTTTCCCCAGCGAAAGTTAAGGAATCCCTCCATTCCACCCCCAGCAGCTTTTCGAACTACGTAAGGGCTTGATTCCCCAATCGGGATACGTAGGTAGCCTACCATAGGTCCAGCCACTCGACCAGCACGGTCATCCTCTCCTTCGGCAGCAGACGTAAGACCGATCCCTTCAAATTAAGTCCACCAAAGGACCATCTCTTCCAAACCATCAAGGGAAATCATTTCAAATCGAGGTCCGAGGCACCTAAACGCCATCATCTTCAAGGTATGAGGCACCTAAAACGCCATCATCTTCAAGGTTCGAGGCACCTAAAATGCCATCATCATCAAGGTTCGAGGCACCTAAAACGCCATCATCTTCAAGGTTCGAGGCACCTAAAACGCCATCATCATCAAGGTTCGAGGCACCTAAAACGCCATCGTCATCAAAGTCTGAGGCACCTAAGACGCCATCATTGCCAGGTTGACGCCTCAAAATAGTCACTCCAGGGTCAAAGACCCGAACTACGACTGGCTTGATTCCTCTTAAGGATACGTAGGTAGCCTATCATTAGGTTCAGCCACCAGACCAAAATGGTCATTCCTATCCCCAGCAGAGCGGATATACGACTCTAGCCATCAGACCAAAATGGTCATTCCTATCCCCAGCAGAGCGGATATACAATTTCAGCCACCAGACCAAAATGGTCATCCCCAGCAGAGTTTCTTTCAGCAATCGACTGCAGAACTCGCTCACTAGGTTGACGCCTCAAAATAGCCACTCTAGGGTCAACATCGAAAGACCCGAACTACGGCCGGCTTGATTCCCATTCGGGATACGTAGGTAGCCTACCACTAGGTTCAGCCACTCGACCACTTTGGTCACCCCTTTCCATCTTGTCAAATATGGAGCCTTACTCTTATCGACGACCCCGCTTCCTTCGAAAGCACCGTCGCCGAGGGGCTACTGTAAGTGCTCCAATTTGAGTTGTTAGTATTTTCGTTAGAAAATTAACGAAAGCCCTAACATTCCTAACATTTCTAACAATTATAACAAAGCAAGGGCAAAGTAGGCATTGCTATTTAAGGTTAAACCAAGAAAAGAATCTTAAAAAGAAAAGAAATTGTAAAAAACCCGAATTGGCAAGCTGAAAAACATAGCCAGTTTGAATTTTTGAAAAATATTCCTTCTGTCCAAAAAGCCTGCAGCAGCGAAATGAACAGTGCACGCTGTCAAGAGGCTCCGCGCGGATCCTTTTGTATCTCCCAGTGGCCTATAAATTGAACCCTCCTCTCTCAGTTTACACAACACAATTTACTCACAGAAGCTATACTCTGGCGAAAAATAGAGAGAAAACAGTGGGAATCCTTAGATTGCCACCATTTTCTCTTGAATCTTTCCCAATCTCACTCCAAACATTCTCAAATCACTCTTAAACATACACAAGCTCAAGCTTAAATCCACATTAAAGAGGAGGATTAGAGAGAAAACATAGAGGACTTAAGTGTTATCTACTTGTTTTCTCTTTGACCAACTCTATCATCAAACACTCTCTAAATACATTCAAATCTTGATACTCCTCAAGTCAAACTCCAAACCAAGGAAGATAGGTATAACCTCCCTCTCCCTACTCTAAATCTCTCTCATTCATGCATGCATCTTAAACTTTAAAGATGTAGTTTGTTCATCAACTTATTTGTTGTTCATCTTTGCTTGACCTAAAAATGTAGTCACCTTGGAATGAATTTCCATGGATGACCATTTAAAAGGTCCAAATCATCTCTTACTTGCTTAAAAGTGTTTTTTCCTAAAAATCATTCACTAAAAAGTGTTTTCCAAAACCTATTTTCACAACAAAAATCTTTGTTTCAAAGGATAAAATTCCCCTTCCCAAGCAAATGAAATGCTTAAAGTCCTAATGTACCCTAAGGATGGCTTGATATAGTAGATCACCACTAAAATTTTTAGTGACTACTAATCAAAGCCTAAGGAAATGGGGACAAGAATGGATGCAAAACCCCCTTTAAAATCACATTTTCCTTCTTGAGAATGTTGCTGTCCAGTAGCCTTTCTCTAAGACCTCTGTCCATGGTCTAATTTTTTGTACATATAGAAACTTGGAATTTGGTGTTGACTACAAAATACTTTTTGTAGCCAACACCCGTAGCATTCCAGACATATTTTTACTTTATTTTTTGCGTAAGTAACACTCCCTTTTTCAAATTATCTTCCAAAGGTCAGTTCATCAGTCTCTGGAAATTCAGATTTCACATCTGAGATTTTCAGAAAGTTTTGGTCCATCAAATCATCTCCAAATGGAAAAATACTTTTCAGAAACCTTATTTAAGGTGTTTTGAACAACTTTCATTCTCTGACTTTCACCAGATTTTGAAGCTTTAAAACCCTTAAATCCATTTTAAAATCAAGTGTCCACTGCCTTTTTCATTCTGGAAGAATTGATTTCCAACTTCAAGGAGTCTTTTGAGTACCAAACCTCAACCCTAAAATCACACCAAAAATCATGGGATTTTTTCAAAGTCTTACAAAGAGTTTCCAATTTTTACTTTTCAGTTTGAAGTTATTTTGGCCAAAGAAACACACACACACACACACAAATGGTTTTTTAGCTTGGAAGACTCATTTTACGAGGCATTCCGGGAGAACACTAACGTTCTTCCCGGAGTGTAACGTGACCTCCGAACTCAAATCTCTCATTCCGGGCATTTTTCAAAGTTTTGGCCCTTAAAATAAAAATGGCGTGGCGACTCCGTTCTTTCGATTGATTTTCAAAGAAAAGAAATACCAAAATCTTTCGAAAAATAGGAAAAGGAAAAATCGGGTGGCATCATCACACCTATCTCAAATCTCGACCTTCCATGGTCCAATTTCCAATCTCAACCTTCCACGGTCCTATCTCAAATCTCGACCTTCCACGGTCCGATCTCCAATCTCCACCTTCCACGGTCTAATTTCCAATCTCGACCTTTCACGGTCCGATCTCGAACGGTCCGATATCCAATCTTGACCTCCTACGGTCCAATTTGTAATAGCGACCTTTCACGGTCTGAACTCTAATCTCGAACTTTAACGGTCCGATCTCCATTTTGACTTTTCACGGTCCAATTTTCAATCCTGGCCTTTCACGGTCTGAACTCAAATATCGACCTTTCACGGTACGATCTCTAATCCCGACCTTTCACGATCCAATTTCCAATCTCGACCTTTCACGGTCCAATTTCTAATCTCGACCTTTCACAGTCCGATTTCAAATCTTGACCTTCCACGGTCCAATTTACAATTTTGACCATGGATCTCGACCTTTCACGATCCAATTTCTAATCTCAACCTTTCACGATCTCATTTCTAATCTCGACCTTCCACGGTCCAATTTCCAATCTCGACCTTACACGGTCCGATCTCCAATCTCGACCTTCCACAGTCCAATTTCCAATCTCAACCTTCCATGGTCCAATTTCCAATATCGACCTTTCACGGTCCAATTTCCACTCTCGACCTTCCACGATCTAATCTCCAATATCGACCTTCCACGGTCTTATTTCCAATCTCGACTTCCACGGTTCTATTTCCAATCTCGACCTTTCACGATCCATTTTCCAATCACGACCATTCACGGTCCGATCTCTAATCTCGACCTTCCACGGTCCAATTTCCAATCTTGACCTTTCACGGTCCAATTTCTAATCTCGACCTTTCACGGTCCAATTTCCAATCTCGACCTTTCACGGTCCAATTTCCAATCTCGACCTTTCACGGTCCAATATCCAATCCCGACCTTTCATGGTCTGATCTCTAATCAAGACCTTTCACGGTCCAATTTCTTATCTTGACCTTTCACGGTCCAATTTGACCTTTCACGATCCGATCTCTAATCTCGATCTTCCACGGTCCAATTTGCAATCTCAACCTTTCACGGTCCAATTTCCAATCTCGACCTTTCACGGTCCAATTTCTAATCTCGACCTTTCACAGTCCGATTCCCAATCTTGACCTTCCACGGTCCAATTTCCAATTTCGACCGTGGATCTCGACCTTTCACGGTCCAATTTCTAATCTCGACCTTTCACGGTCCCATTTCCAATCTCGACCTTCGACGGTCCAATTTCCAATCTCGACCTTCCACGGTCCGATCTCAAATCTCGACCTTCCACGGTCCAATTTCCAATCTCAACCTTCCACGGTCCAATTTCCAATATCGACCTTTCACGGTCCAATTTTCGATCTCGACCTTCCACGGTCTGATCTCCAATCTCGACCTTCCACGGTCTAATTTCCAATCTCGACCTTTCATGGTCCGATCTCGAACGGTCCGATATCCAATCTTGACCTCCTACGGTCCAATTTGTAATCCCGACCTTTCACGGTCTGAACTCAAATATCGACCTTTCACGGTCCGATCTCTAATCCCGACCTTTCACGGTCCAATTTCCAATCTCGACCTTCCACGGTCCAATTTCCAATCTCGACATTTCACGGTCCAATTTCCAATCTCGACCTTTCACGGTCCAATTTCCAATCACGACCTTTCATGGTCCAATTTCCAATCACGACCTTCCACGGTCCAATTTCCAATCTAGACCTTCCACTGTCCAATTTCCAATCTCGACCTTCCACGGTCCAATTCTCAATCTCGACCTTTCATGGTCCAATTCCCTATCTCGACCTTCCACAGTCCAATTTCCTATCTCGTCCTTCCACGGTCCAATTCCCAATCTCAACCTTTCACGGTCCAATTTCCAATCTCGACCTTCCACGGTCAAATTTCCAATCTCGACCTTTCACGGTCCAATTTCCAACCTCGGTCTTCCGCGGTCCAATTTCCAATCTCGAACTTTCACGGTCCAATTTCCAATCTCGATCTTCCACGGTCCAATTTCCAATCAAAACCTTTCACGGTCCAATTTCCAATCTCGACCTTCCATGGTCCAATATCCAATCTCGATCTTTCACGGTCCAATCTCTAATCTCAACCTTCCACGGTCCAATTTCCAATCTCGACCTTCCACGGTTCAATTTCCAATCTTGACTTTTCACGGGCCAATTTCCAATCTTGACCATTCACAGTCCGATCTCTAATCTCAACCTTCCATGGTCCAATTTCCAATCTCGACCTTTCACGGTCCAATTTCCAATCTCGACCTTTCACGGTTCAATTTCCAATCTCGAACTTTCACGGTTCAATTTCCAATATTGACCTTTCATGGTCCAATTTCCAATCTCGACCTTTCACTGTCCAATTTCTAATCTTGACCTTTCACGGTCCAATCTCCAATCCCGACCTTTCACGGTCCGATATCTAATCCAAACCTTTCACGGTCCATTTTCCAATCCCGACCTTTCACGGTCCAATTTCTTATCTTGACCTTTCACGGTCCAATTTGACCTTTCACAATCCGATCTCTAATCTCGATCTTCCATGGTCCAATCTGTAATCTCAACCTTTCACGGTCCAATTTCCAATCTCGACCTTTCACGGTCCAATTTCTAATCTCGACCTTTCACAGTCCGATTTCCTATCTTGACCTTCCACTGTCCAATTTCCAATTTCGACCGTGGATCTCGACCTTTCACGGTCCAATTTCTAATCTCGACCTTTCACGGTCCCATTTCCAATCTCGACCTTCGACGATCCAATTTCCAATCCCGACCTTCCACAGTCCAATCTCCAATCTCGACCGTCCACGGTCCAATTTCCAATCTCAACCTTCCACGGTCCAATTTCCAATATCGACCTTTCACGGTCCAATTTCCAATCTCGACCTTCCACGGTCCGATCTCCAATCTCGACCTTCCACGGTCTAATTTCCAATCTCGACCTTTCACGGTCCGATCTCGAATCTCCACCTTTCACGGTCCGATATCCAATCTTGACCACCTACGGTCCAATTTGTTATCCCGACCTTTCACGGTCTGAACTCTAATCTTGAACTTTAACGGTTCGATCTCCGTTTCGACCTTTCACGGTCCAATTTTCAATTCTGACCTTTCACGGTCTGAACTCAAATATCGACCTTTCACGGTCCGATCTCTAATCCCGACCTTTCACGGTCCAATTTCCAATCTCGACCTTCCACGGTCCAATTTCCAATCTCGACCTTTCACGGTCCAATTTCCAATCTCGACCTTTCACGGTCCAATTTCCAATCACGACCTTCCACGGTCCAATTTCCAATCACGACCTTCCACGGTCCAATTTCCAATCTAGACCTTCCACTGTCCAATTTCCAATCTCGACCTTCCACGGTCCAATTCTCAATCTCGACCTTTCATGGTCCAATTCCCTATCTCGACCTTCCACAGTCCAGTTTCCAATCTCGTCCTTCCACGGTCCAATTCCCAATCTCAACCTTTCACGGTCCAATTTCCAATCTCGACCTTCCACGGTCAAATTTCCAATCTTGACCTTTCACGGTCTAATTTCCAATCTCGACCTTCCACGGTCCAATTTCCAATCTCAACCTTTCACGGTCCAATTCCAATCTCGATCTTCCACGGTCCAATTTCCAATCTCAAACTTTCACGGTCCAATTTCCAATCTCGACCTTCCACGGTCCAATCTCCAATATCGATCTTTCACGGTCCAATCTCCAATCTCGACCTTCCACGGTCCAATTTCCAATCTCGACCTTTCACGGTCCATTCCAATCTCGACCTTTCACGGTCCGATCTCCAATCTCAACCTTCCACAATCCTATTTCCAATCTCGACCTTCCATGGTCCAATTGTCCTCATGTCGACAATAAGCTAGGGGCTTTCCTTTCCCCTCATGTGTATCAAATAAGTTCAATTTGACCTTTCACGATCCAATCTCTAATCTCGATCTTCCACGGTCCAATTTGCAATCTCAACCTTTCACGGTCCAATTTCCAATCTCGACCTTTCACGGTCCAATTTCTAATCTCGACCTTTCACAGTCCGATTCCCAATCTTGACCTTCCACGGTCCAATTTCCAATTTCGACCGTGGATCTCGACCTTCCACAGTCCAATTTCCAATCTCGTCCTTCCACGGTCCAATTCCCAATCTCAACCTTTCATGGTCCAATTTCCAATCTCGACCTTCCACGGTCAAATTTCCAATCTCGACCTTTCACGGTCCAATTTCCAATCTCGACCTTCCACGGTCCAATTTCCAATCTCGACCTTTCACGGTCCAATTTCCAATCTCGATCTTCCACGGTCCAATTTCCAATCTCAACCTTTCACGGTCCAATTTCCAATCTCGACCTTCCATGGTCCAATCTCCAATCTCGATCTTTCACTGTCCAATCTCCAATCTCGACCTTCCACGGTCCAATTTCCAATCTCGACCTTCCACGGTTCAATTTCCAATCTCGACTTTCACGGGCCAATTTCCAATCTCGACCATTCACTGTCCGATCTCTAATCTCAACCTTCCATGGTCCAATTTCCAATCTTGACCTTTCACGGTCCAATTTCCAATCTCGACCTTTCACGGTTCAATTTCCAATCTCGACCTTTCACGGTTCAATTTCCAATATTGACCTTTCATGGTCCAATTTCCAATCTCGACCTTTCACGGTCCAATTTCTAATCTCGACCTTTCACGGTCCAATCTCCAATCCCGACCTTTCCCGGTCCGTTCTTTAATCCAGACCTTTCACGGTCCATTTTCCAATCCAAACCTTTCACGGTCCAATTTCTTATCTTGACCTTTCACGGTCCAATTTGAACTTTCACGATCCGATCTCTAATCTCAATCTTCCACGGTCCAATTTGCAATATCAACCTTTCACGGTCCAATTTCCAATCTCGACCTTTCACGGTCCAATTTCTAATCTCGACCTTTCACAGTCCGATTTCCAATCTTGACTTTCCACGGTCCAATATACAATTTCGACCATGGATCTCGACCTTTCACTGTCCAATTTCTAATCTCGACCTTTCACGGTCTCATTTCCAATCTCGACCTTCCAGGGTCCAATTTCCAATCTCGACCTTCCACGGTCCGATCTCCAATCTCGACCTTCCACGGTCCAATTTCCAATCTCAACCTTCCATGGTCGAATTTCCAATATCGACCTTTCACGGTCCAATTTCCAATCTCGACCTTCCACGATCCAATCTCCAATCTCGACCTTCCATGGTCCAATTTCCAATCTCGACCTTCCATGATTCAATTTCCAATCTCGACCTTTCACGGACCATTTTCCAATCTCGACCATTCACGGTCCGATCTCTAATCTCGACCTTCCACGGTCCAATTTCAAATCTTGACCTTTCACGGTCCAATTTCCAATCTCGACCTTTCACGGTCCAATTTCCAATCTTGACCTTTCATGGTCCAATTTCCAATCTCGACCTTTCACGGTCCAATTTCTAATCTCGACCTTTCACGGTCCAATCTCAAATCCCGACCTTTCACGGTCCGATCTCTAATCCAGACCTTTCACGGTCCATTTTCCAATCCCGACCTTTCACGGTCCAATTTCTTATCTTGACCTTTCACGGTCCAATTTGACCTTTCACGATCCGATCTCTAATCTCGATCTTCCATGGTCCAATTTGCAATCTCAACCTTTCACGGTCCAATTTCCAATCTCGACCTTTCACGGTCCAATTTCTAATCTCGACCTTTCACAGTCCGATTTCCAATCTTGACCTTCCACGGTCCAATTTCCAATTTCGACCGTGGATCTCGACCTTTCACGGTCCAATTTCTAATCTCGACCTTTCACGGTCCCATTTCCAATCTCGACCTTCGACGATCCAATTTCCAATCTCGACCTTCCACGGTCCAATCTCCAATCTCGACCTTCAACGGTCCAATTTCCAATCTCAACCTTCCACGGTCCAATTTCCAATATCGACCTTTCACGGTCCAATTTCCAATCTCGACCTTCCACGGTCCGATCTCCAATCTCGACCTTCCACGGTCTAATTTCCAATCTCGACCTTTCACGGTCCGATCTCGAATCTCCACCTTTCACGGTCCGATATCCAATCTTGACCTCCTACGGTCCAATTTGTTATCCCGACCTTTCACGGTCTCAACTCTAATCTTGAACTTTAACGGTCCGATCTCCGTTTCGACCTTTCACGGTCCAATTTTCAATTCTGACCTTTCAGGGCCTGAACTCAAATATCGACCTTTCACGGTCCGATCTCCAATCCCGACCTTTCATGGTCCAATTTCCAATCTCGACCTTCCACGGTCCAATTTCCAATCTCGACCTTTCACGGACCAATTTCCAATCTCGACCTTTCATGGTCCAATTTCCAATCACGACCTTCCACGGTCCAATTTCCAATCACGTCCTTCCACGGTCCAATTTCCAATCTAGACCTTCCACTGTCCAATTTCCAATCTCGACCTTCCACGGTCCAATTCTCAATCTCGACCTTTCATGGTCCAATTCCCTATCTCGACCTTCCACAGTCCAATTTCCAATCTCGTCCTTTCACGGTCCAATTCCCAATCTCAACCTTTCACGGTCCAATTTCCAATCTCGACCTTCCACGGTCCAATCTCCAATCTCGATCTTTCACAGTCCAATCTCCAATCTCGACCTTCCACGGTCCAATTTCCAATCTCGACCTTTCACGGTCCAATTTCCAATCTCGACCTTTCACGGTCCGATCTCCAATCTCAACCTTCCACAATCCAATTGCCAATCTCGACCTTCCATGGTCCAATTGTCCTCATGTCGAAAATAAGCTAAGGGCTTTCCTTTCCCCTCAAGTGTATCAAATAAGTTCAATTTGACCTTTCACGATCCGATCTCTAATCTCGATCTTCCACGGTCCAATTTGCAATCTCAACCTTTCACGGTCCAATTTCCAATCTCGACCTTTCACGGTCCAATTTCTAATCTCGACCTTTCACAGTCCGATTCCCAATCTTGACCTTCCACGGTCCAATTTCCAATTTCGACCGTGGATCTCGACCTTTCACGGTCCAATTTCTAATCTCGACCTTTCACGGTCCCATTTCCAATCTCGACCTTCGACGGTCCGATTTCCAATCTCGACCTTCCACGGTCCGATCTCAAATCTTGACCTTCCAGAATCCAATTTCCAATCTCAACCTTCCACGGTCCAATTTCCAATATCGACCTTTCACGATCCAATTTCCAATCTCGACCTTCCACGGTCTGATCTCCAATCTCGACCATCCACGGTCTAATTTCCAATCTCGACCTTTCACGGTCCGATCTCGAACGGTCCGATATCCAATCTTGACCTCCTACGGTCCAATTTGTAATCCCGACCTTTCACGGTCTGAACTCTAAACTCGAACTTTAACAGTCCGATCTCCGTTTCGACCTTTCACGGTCCAATTTTCAATCCTGGCCTTTCACGGTATGAACTCAAATATCGACCTTTCACGGTCCGATCTCTAATCCCGAACTTTCACGGTCCAATTTCCAATCTCGACATTTCACGGTCCAATTTCCAATCTCGACCTTTCACGGTCCAATTTCCAATCACGACCTTTCACGGTCCAATTTCCAATCAGGACCTTCCACGGTCCAATTTCCAATCTAGACCTTCCACTGTCCAATTTCCAATCTCGACCTTCCACGGTCCAATTCTCAATCTCGACCTTTCACGGTCCAATTCCCTATCTCAACCTTCCACAGTCCAATTTCCAATCTCGTCCTTCCACGGTCCAATTCCCAATCTCAACCTTTCATGGTCCAATTTCCAATCTCGAAATTCCACGGTCAAATTTCCAATCTCGACCTTTCACGGTCCAATTTCCAATCTCGACCTTCCACGGTCCAATTTCCAATCTCGACCTTTCACGGTCCAATTTCCAATCTCGATCTTCCACGGTCCAATTTCCAATCTCAACCTTTCACGGTCCAATTTCCAATCTCGACCTTCCACGGTCCAATCTCGATCTTTCACGGTCCAATCTCCAATCTCGACCTTCCACGGTCCAATTTCCAATCTCGACCTTCCACGGTTCAATTTCCAATCTCGACTTTCACGGGCCAATTTCCAATCTTGACCATTCACTGTCCGATCTCTAATCTCAATCTTCCATGGTCCAATTTCCAATCTTGATCTTTCACGGTCCAATTTCCAATCTCGACCTTTCACGGTTCAATTTCCAATCTCGACCTTTCACGGTTCAATTTCCAATATTGACCTTTCATGGTCCAATTTCCAATCTCGACCTTTCACGGTCCAATTTCTAATCTCGACCTTTCACGGTCCAATCTCCAATCCCGACCTTTCCCGGTCCGATCTTTAATCCATACCTTTCACGGTCCATTTTCCAATCCAGACCTTTCATGATCCAATTTCTTATCTTGACCTTTCACGGTCCAATTTGAACTTTCATGATCCGATCTCTAATCTCAATCTTCCACGGTCCAATTTGCAATCTCAACCTTTCACGGTCCAATTTCCAATCTCGACCTTTCACGGTCCAATTTCTAATCTCGACCTTTCACAGTCCGATTTCCAATCTTGACTTTCCACGGTCCAATATACAATTTCGACCATGGATCTCGACCTTTCACGGTCCAATTTCTAATCTCGACCTTTCACGGTCTCATTTCCAATCTCGACCTTCCAGGGTCCAATTTCCAATCTCGACCTTCCACGGTCCGATCTCCAATCTCGACCTTCCACGGTCCAATTTCCAATCTCAACCTTCCATGGTCCAATTTCCAATATCGACCTTTCACGGTCCAATTTCCAATCTCGACCTTCCACGATCCAATCTCCATTCTCGACCATCCACGGTCCAATTTCCAATCTCGACCTTCCACGGTTCAATTTCCAATCTCGACCTTTCACTGTCCATTTTCCAATCTCGACCATTCACGGTCCGATCTCTAATCTCGACCTTCCACGGTCCAATTTCCAATCTTGACCTTTCACGGTCCAATTTCCAATCTCGACCTTTCACGGTCCAATTTCCAATCTCGACCTTTCACGGTCCAATTTCCAATCTCGACCTTTCATGGTCCAATTTCCAATCTCGACCTTTCACGGTCCAATTTCTAATCTCGACCTTTCACGGTCCAATCTCCAATCCCGACCTTTCACGGTCCGATCTCTAATCCAGACCTTTCACGGTCCATTTTCTAATCCCGACCTTTCACTGTCCAATATCTTATCTTGACCTTTCACGGTCCAATTTGACCTTTCACGATCCGTTCTCTAATCTCGATCTTCCATGGTCCAATTTGCAATTTCAACCTTTCACGGTCCAATTTCCAATCTAGACCTTTCACGGTCCAATTTCTAATCTTGACCTTTCACAGTCCGATTTCCAATCTTGACCTTCCACGGTCCAATTTCCAATTTCGACCGTGGATCTCGACCTTTCACGGTCCAATTTCTAATCTCGACCTTTCACGGTCCCATTTCCAATCTCGACCTTCGACGTTCCAATTTCCAATCTCGACCTTCCTCGGTCCAATCTCCAATCTCGACCTTCCATGGTCCAATTTCCAATCTCAACCTTCCACGGTCTAATTTCCAATATCGACCTTTCACGGTCCAATTTCCAATCTCGACCTTCCACGGTCCGATCTCCAATCTCGACCTTCCACGGTCTTATTTTCAATCTCGACCTTTCACGGTACAATCTTGAATCTCCACCTTTCACGGTCCGATATCCAATCTTGACCTCCTACGTTCCAATTTGTTATCCCGACCTTTCACGGTCTCAACTCTAATCTTGAACTTTAACGGTCCAATCTCCGTTTCGACCTTTCACGGTCCAATTTTTAATTCTGACCTTTCACGGTCTGAACTTAAATATCAACCTTTCACGGTCCGATCTCTAATCCCGACCTTTCACGGTCCAATTTCCAATCTCGACCTTCCACGGTCCAATTTCCAATCTCGACCTTTCTCGGTCCAAATTTCAATCTCGACCTTTCACGGTCCAATTTCCAATCACGACCTTCCACGGTCCAATTTCCAATCACGACCTTCCACGGTCCAATTTCCAATCACGACCTTCCACTGTCCAATTTCCAATCTCGACCTTCCACGGTCCAATTCTCAATCTCGACCTTTCATGGTCCAATTCCCTATCTCGACCTTCCACAGTCCAGTTTCCAATCTCGTCCTTCCACGGTCCAATTCCCAATCTCAACCTTTCACGGTCCAATTTCCAATCTCGACCTTCCACGGTCAAATTTCCAATCTCGACCTTCCACGGTCAAATTTCCAATCTTGACCTTTCACGGTCTAATTTCCAATCTCGACCTTCCACGGTCCAATTTTCAATCTCAACCTTTCACGGTCCAATTCCAATCTCGATCTTCCACGGTCCAATTTCCAATCTCAAACTTTCACGGTCCAATTTCCAATCTCGACCTTCCACGGTCCAATCTCCAATCTCGATCTTTCACGGTCCAATCTCCAATCTCGACCTTCCACGGTCCAATTTCCAATCTCGATCTTTCACGGTCCAATTTCCAATCTCGACCTTTCACGGTCCGATCTCCATTTTCAACCTTCCACAATCCAATTTCCAATCTCGACCTTCCATGGTCCAATTGTCCTCATGTCGACAATAAGCTAGGGGCTTTCCTTTCCCCTCATGTGTATCAAATAAGTTCAAGCAAGGCCAAAAATAAAGCCTAGGACCTAGCACCGCTAGTCAGAAGTCAGATGTCTCGACAAGTCTTTTTTTTCTACAAAAATAGGAAAAGTAGAGCTAAACAATGGTTTTCTGTCAGCAAGGGATTCTATACACTTTTACAAAACTTTCTGCTCTTACTCTCTCCAAAGAGTCAATCCCAAAAGCATATTTTTTGTGCCTATATCAGATAAGACATTCACACAAAAAAGGGCTCGTTCAAAACTTTCAAAAAATAATACGCCCTTGCAAGTGTACGTTACAAGTCATTTCGTTTACATTATGGTTGATTGATTGATTAAAAAAATCAAGGATGGTTGCCTCGTCTGGCCACATAGGGTTCAACTTGTATTGGGGCCGCGATGGATACACTTCAGGATTTCCTCGAATGACCAAACAGACTGGGGGCTGTACCGATCATTTTGGACTCAAAGTCAAAACACTTCTTTGAATAGGGGCTTCAAAGTCATTTTCTTCAAGCTAGGGCTTCGCCAAGAGACTTCTTCACACCTGGGCTTTATTTAGAAAAGGGGCTCGGAGCTTTGTCAAGTTATTTCCTTGGACCGGGGCTTCGTCAAATAAAAATCATCTCGAGCCAGCACTTATCAACTCTTTCCAAAGACATGGTGAACTAGTGCGATCAGACAAATGAAAACAAACTCAAAGCCTAATCAAAGCCTTTTAAATTAATTTTAGGCAATAATGAATTACCAAACTTTATTCTTTGGTTTGACCCTTCAAAAGAGATCAGTATTTCACAAAAAAATGCTCTTTCTGACTTTAAATATCTCTTCGTGAGATCCTTTCCTGAGATTTTGCATCTCTTTATCTCCTAGTGAGATCTTTCCTTTATCTCTTCGTGAAATCCTCTCCCAAGATTTTGCATCTCGCTATCTCTTCGTGAGATTCCCTCCTGAGATTTCGCATTTCGTTATCTCCTCGTGAGATCTTTCCAATTGTCTCTTCGTGAGATCCTTTTCCTGTTATCTCCTCATGAGATCCTTTTTCTGTTATCTCCTCGTGAGATCCTTTTCTCGTTATCTCCTCGTGAGATCTTTCCAATTATCTCTTCATGAGATCCTTTCATCTTCTCATGAGATCCTTTTCCTGTTATCTCCTCGTGAGATCCGCATCTCATTATCTCCTCATGAGATCTTTCCAATTATCTCTTCATGAGATCCGTTCATCCCCTCGTGAGATCATTTTCTTGTTATCTCCTCGTAAGATCCTTTTCTCGTTATCTCCTAGTGAGATATTTCCTATTATCTCTTCCTTAAATCCTCTCCCAAGATTTTGCATCTCGCTATCTCTTCGTGAGATTCCCTCCTGAGATTTCGCATCTCGTTATCTCCTCGTGAGATCTTTCCAATTATCTCTTCGTGAGATCCTCTCCCGAGATTTTGCATCTCGCCATCTCTTCGTGAGATTCTATCTCGAGAATTCGCATCTAGTTATCTCTTTGTGAGACCCTTTCCCGCTATCTCTTCCTGAGATCCTCTCCCGAGATTTTGCATCTCGTTATCTCTTCGTGAGATTCCCTCCTGAGATTTCGCATCTTGTTATCTCCTCGTGAGATTCTCCCCCGAAACTTTGCATCTCACCATCTCTTCGTGAAGTTTCCTCCCGAGATTTCGCATCTCGTTATCTCCTCGTGAGATTCCTTCCCGTTATCTTTTTGTGAGATTCCCTCCAAGGACTTTGCATACCGTTCTCTCCTCATGAGATTCTTCCCGTAACCTCCCCCCTAAACAAGATGGAACGAAAGCGTGGTGTCCCACCAGAACTTGGACAAAGCTAGGAAGACGCCCTTGTTTTTCTTGGTCGAGGCTACCCCAGCTAGGTTTCCCACGAATACGTTCAACCACGTATCAATGACTAGCCTCCGAGGACTAGGTCTCCCCTCCCAGGAAGTATCCAACATACTCCTCCAAACCACTACCACAGTATCAATAGACCCCCGCGTCTTTATCTTCTTGGCCTTTCCCGACACAGGCGCCTCATCCTGCAGGTAAACACAACAAAGGTATGACAATAAACTCCAATTCAAGACTTAGCATTAATAAACACTACATTAAAAGAGAATGGCACATATCATTCACATTTCATCTCAAAAGCCCGTTCCCACACGGCACATTTTATCTCAAAAGCTCGTTCACACACGTCACATTTTATTTCAAAAGCCCGTTCCCACACGGCACATTTTATCTCAAAAGCCCATTCCCACACGGCACATTTTATTTCAAAAGCCGTTCCTACACGATATGTTTTATTTCAAAAGCATGTTCCCACACGGCACATCTTATCTAAAAATCCCGTTCCCACACGTCACATTTTATCTCAAAAGCCTGTTCCCACACGGAAAATTTTATCTCAAAAGCCCGTTTCCACACGACACATTTTATCTCAAAAGTTCGTTCCCACATGGCGCATCTTATCTCAAAAGCCCGTTCCCACACAGCACATCTTATCTCAAAAGCCCGTTTCCACATGACACATTTTATCTCAAAAGCCCGTTCCCACATGACAAATCTTATCTCAAAATCCCGTTCCCACACAGCACATTTTATCTCAAAACGCCCGTTCCCACACGACACATTTTATCTCAAAAGCCCGTTTCAAACATGGCACACTCCATATTCGAAAGAAACGTCTCAAAGACGGCATGTTTTCCTTCAATAAAATAAAAAATAAAAAAAATCTCATCCCACTTTCGACAATTTTTGACAATCACAAACACAATCCCATACACTTGTGCTTCCCATTGCATATCGAAAACACACCATGTTCATCAAATCATCCTAGGGTACAAACAACTCAAGCCCGAAACTATCCTCGACCATCATCGTAACCCCGAATACCCTTTCTCGACAGTCATCGTAAGCCTGAACCTATTCTCGGCAGTCATCGTAAGCACGAACCTATCCTCGGTCGTCATCGTAAGCCTGAATCCTTTTTCTCGGCCGTCATTGTAAACCCGAATCCTTTTCCTCGGCCGCATCGTAAGCCCAAATACTTTTCCTCGGTTGTCATCGTAAGCCCGAATCCCTTTCTTTAGCAGTCATTGTAAGCCCGAATACCTTTTTTCGGCAGTCATCGTAAGCCCGAATATCTTGCTTCAGCCATCATCTTAAGCCCGAACCTTTCATCGGCCGTCATCGTAAGCCCAACATCCTTCTTCGGCAGTCATCGTAAGCCCGAACCTATCATCTGCAGTCATCGTAAGCTCGAACCTATCCTCGGCAGTCATCATAAGCACAAACCTATCCTCGACAGTCATCGTAAGCCCGAACCTATCCTCGACAGTCAACGTAAGCCCGAACCTATTCCCGGTAGTCATAGTAAGCCCGAACCTATCCTCGGCAGTCATCGTAAGCCCGAATACCTTTTTTCGGCCATCATCGTAAGCCCGAATACCATTTTCCGGCATTCATCGTAAGCTCGATACCTTTTCTGGGCAATCATCGTAAGCCCGAACCTATCCTCGACAGTCATTGTAAGCCCGAACTTATTCTCGACAGTCATTGTAAGCCCGAACCTATCCTCGACAGTCATCGTAAGCTCGATACCTTTTCTCGGCAGTCATCGTAAGCTCGAATACCTTTTTTCGGCAGTCATCGTAAGCCCGATACCTTTTCTCGGCAGTCATCGTAAGCCCGATACCTTTTCTCGGCATTCATCGTAAGCCCAAACCTCTTTTCGTTCGTAATCGTAAGCCCGAATACCTTTTCTCGGCAGTCATCGTTAGCCCAATACCTTTTCTCGGCCGTCATCGTAAGCCCGAATACCTCTTTTTGGCCGTAATCGTAAGCCCGAACCACTTTTTGGCCGTCATCATAAACCCGAATACCTTTTCTCGACAGTCATCGTAAACCCAATACCTTTTCTCGCTCGTCATTGTAAGCCCGAATACCTCTTTTCACCCGTAATCGTAAGCCCGAACCTATTTTCTCGGCATTCATCGTAAGCCCGATACCTTTTCTTGGCCATAATCGTAAGCCCGAACCTCTTTTCGGCCGTCATCGTAAGCCTGAATACCTCTTTTCGGCCGTAATCGTAAGCCCGAACCTCTTTTCGTCCATAATTGTAATCCCGAACCTCTTTTCGGCCGTAATCGTAAGCCTGAAATTCTTATACGATAGTAACCGTAACCCCGAATCACTCGCCAACTGAGTGGCAAAGTATTTTCATCCAAAAAATCACGAACGCCCAGAGGCCATTTAATCTCGTTAGATTTTTGATACAAAACAAATCATTCTTAATTCAGGTCGAGACCCCTAAAAACAGTCTCACTTAGGGCGAATACCTCCAAATCATTCCTCGCAGGTCGAGGTCCAAATTGCCCTCATACTCGAACTACGATTAGGCTTTATTCCCACTCGGTATACGTAGGAATCCTATCAAAGGGTCCAGCTGTGGGGACCCCAACCCGAAACCTTAGCTCGTGCCCCGAGAGGGAGGGTCCCCTTACTAACACAACCACCTAAATTTAAAAAAATTTGTTTAACTTGAAAAGTAAAAACAAACTTTCATAACCAACATAAAACAAGTCACTTCTCCACTTGGAGATAGGTTTACAAAAACTAACTTTGAATGAAAACAAACCACATGTTTAGTTACAACATAAACACAAATGAAAATGTTTTACAAAAGTGTTCTATATACAATCTCCCAAAAGAGTAACATCCAACTACTACTCCCAACCAACCAACTCTAAACATACCCTGACAATCCAAAAAGAACGTTGTCCAAACTCCTTCCCGACCTCACTGGTTTGGTCCACCCATCTCAACGCGATCTAAAACAGTAAAGGGAGAAGGGGTGAGAATAAATATCAATAAGCTATTATGATGCAACAAGATGCCATATAAGATGCAACACATAACATGGTTGCTCACAACACATTGTTAAAGCGGTAAACACATTACGTTACCTCAGTTTACCTTTCCCGTCTGAACAATATGTCGTACAACGTGGGAGTAAAACTCCACTCTATTGTGAACTTCTTAAGCATATTCACATCTTATAAGACTCATTTTTCAGAGAACCATATAAGATACTAGCTATCTGTAAAGGCTTTTGGCTCAATACAGAAGCTATCACCCCAATCTGTGGCCACAGAAGGGGACAGTCACAGGTATAATGTAATTCGATCACCTTATAGAACATTTTCCATAATTGATCGTATTCCATTATACCCCTAAACATCAGCTGATATAAACACATTCAAGCACATAATAGATACTTGAAAATAAATCCACACTTGGGATATCGATGCAACAACATGGTATTAGTACTCATGTTCAAACCAATAAAATAGTGCAACATATATTTCATACACTATTTGAACAACAAACCATGAATATGTAACCAAGTATGGGCACAATGTATCACAAGCAAGCCCTACATATTCACTATACAACATTGAGTACCCTTTATAAAGGTTCAAGATTGATTTACCAAGTTTTGAACAACTTTGGCTAAGTTCCACATTATGCTTTTCAACCATTTTCAAGACAATATTTAAGCATCTTCCTAATATCCTTTTTGACAAGTTAAGACATCATTGTATAGCTCATATGTTGTACAAGGATTAGAGTCACAAAGGGGTTAAAGATGTACTAGGTAAATTAGGTTTTAATTGCTTGAAAATTGATACAGAGGAAACAGGGCAGGGCACGAGTCGTCCCCCTTTTTCCTGCATCCTGATACACTCTTCCACCAGGGCACGACTAGTGGGCACGAATTAAGGCAAGGCACGACTCGTGACAGAAGGCACGAGTCGTGCCCTTTGCAGAAACTCAGCTTCAGTTTGCTGAAACATCAGCAACCTTGACTCTTCCCATTTTACCTTAAAATGACATTTTTCTAACACTCCAAATTCAGTATAACACCTCCCATCTTGCCTCAATCCAAAACCAACTCAACCATTTACCATTTCAAGCCTTCCAAACTCAAAGAAAATGATCAAACATTACATGCAACCTATATATACCAACCATTACCACATTAGCCTCAATTTTACTACTATCCTTTCAACTAGAACAACAACATCCTAACCAACCTCAGTCCAATTCATTCCACCACATTTCTAACTCAAAGAAAAATGCTCCAAAATGCCAAACAACATTTATACAACAACAATATCAACCTTAAACATTGAATGAGCAAATATTGAAGGAAAACCATAATAACTTACTTTAATAATTCAAAAATAAGAAAAACTTCAATCGGATAGACGTGCTCCCCTCGACTTCCCGAACATTTAAACGCGAACGGATTGCCAAACGGACAAGAATTGAATTTGTGAGAATTTTAGGAAGGAAATTCTAGGTTTTTGGCTTTTTTAAGAACAATAGAGAGAAAAGAAGATTACTTGGATGATGTTTTATGAGAATGAAGCTTCTCCAAGGAATAAACAAGGATATCATTAACTCAAGTTACACTCTAGCTCCTCCAAGGCTTGAATCACTGCAACTAACAACCTTAAGATTCCACTTTGAAACTAAAGCACCTCAACACTTTTATAAACTTTTATTTAAATTTCAAAATTATAATTCCACTACACAATTTCCTATTAATTCCATTTAGACATTAAATAATTTAAAATTAATTTATTAACATAACTAAAATATCACATAAGTTATCAAAATATCAAAATGAACCCATAAACATTTCAATTATCATATAATGCCTAAAATGAGATGCAATGCACCCCACCCCCACGTGACCAAAATAGTGCCTAGATTTAGGTTCGTGACACCAGCCATCCGACCGAATTGATCGTTTATCTCTCCCTCCTTTAATATGAGGATTGGCTGGGTAGCTGACCCTCTTAGTCCGTTCTTGCAAGAGCGCGGTCTGTTTTTCAATTTTCTTATCGGGATTTTTATTTTTATTGACGACCCTACTTCCTTCGTAAGTGACATCGCCGAGGGGCTTCTATAAGTACCCCAATCCGGACCTCTCCATCCGAGCAACCGGGAAGGACATCGAGGGTCACTTATCCATAATCACAAAGTCTCGTGACTTTCCAAGGGTCAAATTGACCAAACAAAGCAAGGAAGGACCTTTTGTACATTGAAAAAGCCAAAAGGACCTCGCATGAATTACAAAAAAGTCAAAAAGTTCTGAAACTGCACCTTGGTCCGCACGGACCACCTTGCAAAAGGAAGAGTCTGCCGTGCATACCTCTTTCCCAATTTCTAGAGGCTATAAATACAGGCCTCTGGCTCCTTCATTTGACATACAACAACACTACAAAAGCCATACAAGGCAAGAAAATCTTAGGAGAGGGAGCATTAGGGGACATTCTGGATAAGTGAGAGCAGAATTCTCTCCTTCTTAGTTACCCTAACAAATCACACATTTCTCCCACAAAAACAAACCCTAGGAAGTTAGGAAATAACCAATATTGGTGAGATCTCCTTCCAAACCCAAAATAATGCTTTAATCTTTCATTTACAAGTCTTTTAATGTAGGATAAATCATTATTGTTAAATATATCATTTATAATGTAGTCTTTACTTGTTTTGTACATTGTAGACCCAAACCATCTAAATGATCCTACAAGATTTTTCATTCACAATATGCTTAATAATGGAGGTCTAATGGTGATAGTGGTTTGTTCATATTCCATGTAATGTCTTACCATTACTTAATTCCAAATGTATTTATTTTTTAATATCATCTTTTGATCCCTTTTCCTTTTGAATTACTATGATACAAGTAACCGCAATCTCCAAGGATGAACTCATCACTCATGTTAAAGATGTGGTTATAGGAATTATGGTTACAATGTTGATGTAACTTTATTTCTTTCATTTTCTTCTTAAAATGTGACAAAGGTTCAAGTTTAAACCTTCAAAAGATTTCTCATTTCTTTACTTGGGACAAACAATTTCCATTGTTGTTTCTCAAGAAAAGCGTGAAACCACCATTGTTGTACAACCCTAAGGCTTGGAGATGACAACCCTAATATTGGACATTTCCCTATTTTTGGGTTTTATGGCCAAACTTCTGGACAATCCAGAAGTTGTCACATTTCTTTCCCAATTCTAATCAAAGTAAAATCAAGAATTAAATGAGATACAAAAAACAGTTTACTGAATACACCAATCCGTACGGACCTCCTTGTAAAGAGGCATTGATCCGTACGGATCAGCTTGCAGCCTGTGTCATTTGCTCAGTTTCCATTTTTCTTTAGTTTCTGATTTGTTTTAAACCCCCCCCCTTTCCCAAAACACACAGTTTTCTTCTAGAAAATAACACAGTTTTCCTTTTCTTTTAAATTACGAGGCCACTAGATTTTGAACACACACACATAACTTTCAAAAAGCTTTAGAAATTCTCATGGAAATGAGGCATTTCGGGTGAGCACAAAAATCTCTTCCCGAGGCGTGACGTGACCTCCGAACTCAAAATCTCACATCAAAAGCGTTTTGTCAATGTTTTGGGCTCACAACAAAACGGCGTGGCGACTCTCTTTTCAAAGGAATTCATCCATCCAATCTTTAAATCATTTTTCACCTCTCCAAGAGTGGAGCGAGCCACGACGCGCTCGTGCGCCTTGCCGGATCGAGTAATTTTAGGACCTCACATGAATGGGGCTAAGCTAGCAAAGAAAATCATTTGAGACGGATACTTCTAGATCACACTAGAAAGAGATTGCATAGAGAAAGTCAACAAGTGTGTGAAATGTCAAGTGTACGCAAATCTTCAACATGCTCCTCCGTCTCAGCTATACAACATGACTACTCCTTGGCCATTCTTTACTTGGGGAATCAATATCATTGGGAAGATCCACCCGATTGGTTCCAATGGTCAATCTTTCGTTCTAGTCATCGTTGACTACTTCACCAAGTGGATTGAAGCTACATCTTACAAAATGCTAAATTCTAAGAAGGTAGCAGACTTTGTGAAAAACAACATCCTATGAAGATATGGGGTCCCCTTCGAGATCATTTCAGATAACGGGTCTCACTTTGAGAAAGATATGGATGCTCTTCTCGTCAAGCACAAAATTGGCAAACATAAATCCTCTCCTTATCACCCATAGACCAATGGGGCATCGAAGCATCCAATAAGACAATTGAGACAATAAGCAAAAAGATGGAGGTAACCCAAAGGGATTGGCTCGAGAAACTATCCTTGGCATTGTAGGGCTATCGCACTTCAGTCAGATCGGCAACGAGCGAGACTCCTTATGCCATGGTGTATGGCTTGGAAGCAGTGCTACCAGTCAAACTCAAAGTGCTATCACTTAAAGTATTGCTAGAGAACCAAATCAATGAAGTCGAATGTCTTTGAAGCAGATATGAGCAATTAGCACTGCTTTACGAGAGATGGCTTAAGGCATTTGAACGCATAAGAGATTATCAACAGCGTATGGCTAGGGATTTCAGCAAAAAGGTAAAGCCAAGGGACATCAAGGTTGGGGACATGGTATTCCAACAACAATTGCCTAATGCTCTCAATCCTATGGGAAAATGGGGACCTCGCTGGGTAGGACCTTACGTGGTGAAGAAAATCATGAGAGGTGGCACAGTACAACTAGTTGACTTAGATGGTGATCAACTACCAAAAGAAGTGAACATGGACAAATTTAAGAGGCTCTACTCGTAACTGATAGCGGAAATAAAGCTTGCTAGGTTGAAAACCCAAAAGGGCGGCCTAGGCAAATATTAGAACAAAAGCGCAAAAGAGATGCCCGCTAGATTTAAAACCTGAAAAGGGTGGTCTAGGAAAAAAAAGGTGCGCATAAAAAAACCATCATCTATTTAAACTACGAAGACTTGAGCCTTTTACAACGGGAGGTACGTAGGCAACCTTCGGGTCTGGCCTAATCAAACAACAAAATACAACATCCCATTTCAATAAAGTGTAATTTTATTCATTTCTTGTAACATTTTTACCATTACAGTAAACTTGATGAGATAGTAAAAACATTAAAATAAAAAAACATTGGTCTGTTAATTACAATCTCATTTGTACTCCTAAATCTCTACTTTCTCTTTGATCTAGGTTCTGTACTCTTAGGATTGTCTTCCTCTTGCGTGAGCCCGAAGCTTATTAGGCTTACCCAACCCTATCAAATACCAAAGAGAGGACTCGGGTTTTCTCCGCAGCAAGTCTCTTACGATCATAAAAGTCATCCAATGGTGCTTCAATCGGGTCCTCCAAAATGTTGTGTGGGTCATCTACAGCTTCTGTTTCTCTCTCTATGTCCTACTCGGCTTGAACAGATCCTCAGAATCTCCACACGAAGCTGGTCAATCAAAGATATGCCGGTATTAAGAGTATCAAATAGCCAAATTATATAAGCCTCAGGAAGAAAAATGCTACCACAGAACTTTAGAAATTTAGTCCAACAATCTCTGCCATCACCCCAAGCTGCCTGCAACTATCTAGAGAATTTCGAGCCCATGTAAGAAATGGGACAGACTGGTTTGCTCTCCTACTGATAAACAATTTGTTGTTGTCCAAACTGCTTGAGAACCTGAAAAGGCAAATAAAAAGATGAGTCCCTCAACCCTAGCAAGACCACATGCTAAAAACAAGGTCCGTCCCACATATCGCTGAATGTTCCAGATAGAAGGGGCCCACTCTATGTCCGTAGTGGCTCAATCAGCAAAGAACATCTTCCACTCTTCTTCAGTCTTATCCCTGATAAAAAGACCCCAGCGATGAATAGAAAAGGGAGAAAAGTCAAACTTCCAAGCATACACCCTAAAATGCTCCCGTAGCAAAATGTCAGAAGCAAGGGACTGCCATGTTGCATCTCCCCTGTCCTATGAAGCTCATCTAACCAGTACAGTGTCTCCCTGAGAATCAAAAGCGCAATGTTACGCTCTTTTCCTTTGGCTTGAAGTACAATATCTGCAAGCATCGAATAAGTGATATCAAGGGAGGTCACAAATAGAACCTCACTGAATAGACAAGTAGCCAAATCATTTATCTTGAATGAATGCACAACCGGATCCTTAAAATGGGCATACAAAAGCATAGGGAGGTCCGAAATGTCGACCAATTGTATATGAGACATCTTTTAGGTGATGTCAAAAGGCATATTGAGAAGTGTCACCCAAGAATCCAGCACAGTTCTAAGGTAATCCGGAATAGCAATCGGCCAATCAATTGCATGTCAATAATGATTACAAATTATTCCATGGTTGGAACCATTTCATTTGCAGAAAAGTGGAAGGTGTGACTGTTAGGATCCCAGAATTTGACTGCTGCCATAATAGGATCGAAATCGGGTTTCAGTAGCCTAAAGGTTAAAAGAATGTGGAAATTAAAATCCTAGATGAAGGCCTTCCGACCATTTAGCTTGAATGAATAGATGAATGTTTGCAAGTTGTTCCTAAAGTCCTCTATTGTCGTAGCATCAAGAGACCAAGTGGATGGCGCCATTAAGGCCACAATCACGCTAGTTTTACCTATTTGTGAGTTCGAACGGGCTCCATTAGTCTAGACAAAAACTCAGGCATGTTTGCCTTCAATTCAGATCTCTTCAGAAGCAGAAAATACAATAGTAACAACAACAACTCAAACACCAAAACCCACACCTTTGGGGCACACCAAATTTGTAAAATAGTCTCACTGAGATTAAATTAACTAGGCATAATGTAAATAGAGTCTAGGAAGTAAATAAGAATAATTTGTTTACATGCTTTTGTTCCTCTCTACTCTTTCCTACTTAAATGAAATCAAAAGCAAAAGAAAGACCTAGGCTCCTAATGGCCTAGAACATGGTAGATGCTCTCCTCCGTGGCAGTTTCATCACTTTGGTCCTCATCCATCTCATCCTTGGCATAATCTCAAGAAGGTCTAGATACTCTCCTTGAAACTCACAAAAGCAGATTCCAAAACAATTGATGTCGAGTCAGTTATAGAAAACAAGAAGCAGTTATGACAATTCAATTTTAATGAAAAGGCATTAACTATACAGTTACATCCGTTACATCCACGCAATAAAAGTCGGAGTGAGTCCCCTTGCATCCGTTGCAGCAATCGGGATGAATCCCCTATCATCCGACCACCTCTATAATGGAGTGAGACCTCTGGCATCCACCACAGCAAACCAGAATGAGTCCCTTGGCATCCGACCACATCCACCACGGAGTGAGTTCCCTGGCATCCACCACACAAATCGGAATGAGTCCCCTACATCCGACCGCATCTACAATGGAGTGAATCCTATGGCATCCAATACAACATTTGGAATGAGTCTCCTGGCATCTAAACACATATACAATGGAGTGAGTCCCTTGGCATCCACTACAACAAATGGAAAAGAGTCCCTAGGCATCCGACCGCATCTACAATGGAGTGAGTCCCCTGGCATCTACTACATCAATTAGAGTGAGTTCCCTGGCACCCAAATGCATCTACAATGGAGTGAATCCCCTGAAATCCATTAAAGAAAATTGGAATGAGTCCCCTGGCATCCAACCGCATATATAATGGAGTGAGTCCCCTGGCATTAACCGCAACAAATTGAGATGAGTCCCCTAGGTATCTGACTGCATCTACAATGATCCATCGCAGTGAATTGGAATGAGTCCCTTGGCATCTGACCTTATCTACAATACAGTGAGTCTCATGGCATCTACCGTAGCAAATCGAAATGAGTCCCCTGGCAACCGACCGCATCTACAATGTAGTGAGTCCTCTAACATCCACCACATCAAATCGAAATGAGTTCCCTGGCCGACCGCATCTACCACAGAGTGAGTCCCCTGACATCTAACCGCAACTTCATCTGGAATAAGTCCCTCAACATTCGATCACTGCAAAAAACTGTCTACACAGGGGGAATTCTCTCACCTTTTCCTTTTTCGCCACAGAGTATTTCTCTTGACGTATAAGGCGGATGTCTATTTTATCGTCAGCGCATTTTCCTTCCAATCCACGCGGCAAGGGACTTTGTAGACAACCGGCATTGGATCTCTCACCCCTAATTGCTTATGGGATCTCTTCTTTAACCTTCCCTATTGATTTTCGTTAACTTCCATCTAAATTTGTTATGTTCCTAACCGACTTTGTTAGTTGTGAGACTAAACTGAATAAAAAAGTTAATCCTTTGGTCATTTCTGTCCATTCTCTTCTCATCAAACTTGGGCGAGTCACCCCACTGGTCTAGAACTCGCGCGAGTCTAACGCCCTTCCGGAACTGAGGCGAGCCTCAGTCTCAGTGACTGATTTCCCTCCAAATATCTCTCTCTTTTTTATTTGTAACTCTCAATCCTCTTTATTCCTAGCCTGATACGGGGAAGGCTGTCTATGTTGACATCATCTACCCCCTCTCCTCACCTTCTTTGCCTATAGGGAGCCCTAGCCTCCTTGAAATGGGTAAGCACTTTGGAGCTAAAACTAGACTCCCAAACTCTCTCAAAAAAATCATAAACACGCACGCGCACACACACACACTAAAAGGTATTTCTTTTCCCCCTTTTAATTCATTGTTTTCTTTACTTATTTTCTCCTCCTGTGTATGCAATCACCACAAAGGGAAGTATTTTGAATGCTACTTCACACTAAATGCTAGTTAAAATTAATTAGAATAAGTTTTGTTATGTTCCCTAAATAAAAAATATGTGGCGACTATAAAACAAACAAAAAAGAATTAGACGTCCCTATAAATCATGTCATTTTTACCGGAATATCTACACCCGCTACCCAATTCATGGCTTAAAGCTTCAATATCCACCTCCTCAGGCCATCCATTCTTCACCACCAACCACTCCAAGCCTATCCGCCACCACTACAAACTCCTGTGTTCATCTCTCTCTCTAGTCTTGACACATACTATTTTTTTCCTCATTTTTGGTTTCGGCCGAAATTCTTCTCCACCTCCTTTTCTCCTTCGCGACAAGCCCGCATAGGCGCCAACTACGCTGCCTAAGCGTGCGACTAATCTCAAAATGCCCAATCTTGTCGATTTGCCGAAAGTTACGGCGTTGCTCCGTCGTCTAGGCTGCATTTTAGAACACTGGTATCTTGTATCTGACATATCAATAATATTTATTCTCCTTCTATCCATGAACGTAGCTAACGAAAGTTGATGAACCATATATATATAAATCAATGTTTTTGTTTTACATTCATTATTATCTGCTATTTTCTTGGTAATATATACAGTATATATATATATACAGTATATATATATATATATATATATATATATATATATATATATATATATATATATATATATATATATATATATATATATAGCTCACTCCTCTGCTCAAATATTTGTGTACTTTTATTTTTTATTTTTTTACTTAGTCTAGTAGATTAAAAGTTTCTACAAAGAAAATACTTTCAATAAATTAACTAAACTAACATTCATTTTTATAAAGGAGGAGGGAGCCCAGTGTCATACTCAGAATGATTAAGGATGAACATGGCATTAGTTGTAACCGTTTACACTTAGTTTGTTATTAAGGCTCCGTTTGTTTCGTGTAAAACATTTTTCGAAAAATATTTTCCTTGTTTTCGGGTGTTTGTTTCAAGTAAAATGTTTTCCGAAAAATATTTTCCTTGTTTTCGGATGTTTGGTAACCACTTGTAAAATGTTTTCAAATGTAAAACATTTTCCGTCAATGTAAAAAAAGGGGGTTTTCTTTGTAAAATGATTTACCGATTTCAAATTCGTAAATCGTTTTACAACTCTTCCGTTCGCCCTAATAAAATAATAATAATAAAATAATAATAATAATAATAATAATAATAATAATAATAATAATAATAATAATAAATAAAATAATAATAATAATAATAATAATAATAAACTAATAAAATAATAATAATAATAATAAAATAAAAAATAAAAATAATAAATAATAATAATAATAATAAAAGAATAAAATAATAAAAGAATAAAATAATAATAATAATAATAATAATAAAATAAAAAATAAAAAATAAAAAATAAAAAATAATAAAATAATAATAATAATAATAAAATAATAAAATAATAAAATAATAATAATAAAATAATAATAATAAAATAATAATAATAATATTAATAATAATAAAAATAATAAAATAATAAAATAATAATAATAATAATAATAAAATAAAAAATAATAATAATAAAAAAAGTTAAGTTGTTCAGTTTACCAAACTCCGAAAAATATTTTTCGGAAAACATTTTCGTCAAATTTACCAAACAACTGAAAACAAGACCATGATATTTTACAAGAAAACATTTTACAAGGAAAATGTTTTACATGAAAACATTTTACATTATATGAAATCATTTTACATGAAAACATTTTCCGAAAAATGTTTTACGCGAAACAAACGGTTGTAATAGAAAGCTGTTAGTCCTAATAGTATAACAATGCAATCTGATTGTAATACTCGATAATTACTGAAAGGGCAAAATGCAAAATAGTTACGTGAGTTTTACTTGTTTTAATAGGTTATTGAGTTTATTTTCATTACATTCTGATTAATAAGTTTGTTAAGTTGTTGCAATGTGGTGTATAAATGGACGCATTGTTAACTTTTTAACGAAAATTGATGAAAAAACTAACATGCTTCTTTCAAAATTGAAATCTTCACCCTTCAACTTACCTAATTCCCAATTTTACCCTAATATGTTAAAATTTTAATTACTCATCTAAAACGGTTATAATATGACGAAACATATTACACATTACACCCAAAGTTCATCTTCCTTATAGCATCAACCATGTCACCACCGCCACCACCTCGCCACTACTTTTATTTCAAAATCCAAAATAATCAACAAAAAAATTAGATTTGTTCATACACCAAAATAATATCTAAGATTAAGATTAGGTTTAATGGGGAGAGAGGAGGGTGGAAGGGAAGAGAAGGAGGAGGGAGGTAGGAAAATGATAGGAGGGGAGATTGTTAACGAGCAATGAGGAAGATGGTTTTGCTTTATTTATTTTTTTTTATTTTTTTTGCTAATTATACTCTTTATTTCTTAGCATTAATTTTTTTATTTATTTTCGTGGAATGTTACTTTATAATTATTTATGTATATATATTTTTTTTAAACAAATAGTTTTTAATACATAGGATATTTTATTTTATTTGTGTGTTACTAGTCTTTAAAAATATATATATATGATTTATAATATTAATAAGGTACTATGTTGAATATTAATGATAAAATAAATAATGTTATCATTTATAATAGTAAGAAGGTACTATGTTGAATATTAGTGATAAAATAAATAATGTTATCATTTATAATATTAAAAAAAACTCATTTAAAAATAAATAATTTTATCATTTTATTTTTTATAATTTAGTTAAGGTACTATGTCAGATATTAAGGCAATATGCTAAAATAATATGTTAATAATTTTAATATTTTAACATATTGAAGTAAAATGGGAATAAGTGAATAAGTTGCGTTGTTAGGCGAAAATTGCAATTTTTAAAGAAACTTGTAAGTCTTTTCATCCATTTTCATTAGAAAATTAATAATTAATCCATTTTTACACCCTATTGCAACAGTTTAACAAGTTCAGAAATCAAATAGTAACGAAGACGAACTTAATAATCAATGAAAACAACGTGTAAAACTCAGATAACTAAATTACAATTTGCCTTTAATAAGAAATAACAAATTCTTCTTCATTTGTTCAAACTCTTTCACCTTAACATTCTTTTAATTTTACCCAACATGAGTTCAATTATTGCAATCTAGCTTAATCTAATTAAATGTTTTGAGAGTGTTATTTGGAAACTTCAATTTTTTTTGTATTAAAATATTCTAAATATTATTGTTTAACTAGAAATTACTGATATTTAAGTCGTTGCAATAGAGATAGGGTTGCAGTGTTGAAACCAATATAGTGTCAAACCCCCCCCCCCCCTCAGTGTATCCCGCGATTTACTTCGCCAAAGATGCGAGGGGCCGTCTGGTGGTCAGGATTAGTCGGCGAAGCGGGAACCTGGATATCAAAAAAAAAAAAAAAAAAAAATTAAAGATTTATAGGCCAAAATTAATTCAGTCTGATATGGTTTTCTAATGGGCCTACTTAATCTTGATTCTTGAGCCATGGTAATATTAAGAAACTACCTCAACGAGCCCACTTTACTTTGGGCTTGTTGCCAAGTATTGGGCTATGTTTACAGTGGAGTAGTTATAATGTCACGTTTGGTTGTGTTGAATCCATATTATCTGCTCCCTCCGCCCCACACCAATTGATACTTATTTCCTTTTTGATCATCTCACACCAATTGATACTTACCCAAAATGGAAAGGAATCTTCACTATTTATCCCACTCATTCTCTCTTCTATTTTAATTTTTCACTCACAACATTCTCTCTCCTAACTATTCCACCCACTCATTCTCTCTCCTATTTTACTTTTACACTCACAACATTCTCTCTTCACTTTTTCTCTCTCTTACCTTTCCTTAATCCGCGTGCCCAAAATTTTGGTATCTATTGGTGTGGGACGGAGGGAGTATATTACAATACACCTCAAGAATAACCGCCACACAAAGAGTGACTCAGATTCAATTTCACAAAAGACAAAAAATGGCTAGGATTAAATCTGAAAAAAAAAACCTATGCTCCAAAAACTGCAAGGCATCGGTTACCAAAAATACCCTCACCTCTTTCGGACGCAGCCCTCTACCCGGTCACTCTCCCGTCTCCCTCTCTTCTCAAGCAAACAATATCACCGATGACCATTATAGCATGTTGAGTGAAAGATCATAGCAATGAGATCCGCGATTTTGCGTAATGATTTATCGAATTCGCCGAGCAAATCCTAAAGCTATCTTTTTAACTTGCATCGGAGTCGGAATTGGAATCCGTAGACGACTAGGGTATGAAACTATGTTTTGTAGAATTGAAAGACTTTAATTTTTTCTCTCATCAGGTGCCCTTTTTCAATGTCTATTTTTTATTTTTTATTTTGATTTTATTCTTAAGTTTATTTGCACGATTGGGCTTCAATTTTGAGTTCATTCTCATGTTTATTTGCATGAGTGGGCATCATTTCCTATTCAGTATCATTTTTATGTTACATATTCAATCAATTAATCTTTCTTTGTTCATGCATTTTTATTTGAATCGGTGTTTTCTTCAAAATCATTATTTGAGAACTATTTAATTCATGTGTGTCTCTATGTTTTGCCAAATCATGTAATTTGCTTAGGTTAAAACTAAATTAAGTTGATTTGATTGCTTCTATTTGCTTTTCTACTCATAACTTGGTTTATAAAATTGCATGACTTCAGATCCTTAACTGGTTGCTGCACAATCCAGCATATATTTAACCTTCATCGGACCTCCTGAATGTATCATAGTAATAGTATATCTTTGAATAAGTTTCTGTGTCATTGTTGTAAAATAAAAAGAAAAGAACAAGAGGAAAACATAACCAAGAATACAACAACTTATAGAGCCAAGAACAAAGGTAAATCCCTCTAGACATATTTATATAAAAAATCTACAAATACACGAACAAACAAACTTGAGAAAAAGAGAATACTACACATCCATTGCAGTCATTTTTAGGTTAACAATGAATAGAAGAGTGAGTGAATGAAGTTTACATAAAAAGCGTTGGGTTGGGTGGGTTCCAAAGTAATAGTTGAAGTGAGGGTTTTGAATGGAAGAGGGAAGGGATTGGGAAGTAGTTGATGAAACAGCTAGACGAGGGCACTAATTTGGTTCTTATTCAACTCTGAAAACTTTTGCAAGTATAATCAAACTTAGTGCAAAAATTTGCATAATGTTATGATATTATCTAATAAGATTTTTCTTTTCAGTCATGAGACACCAACTCAATCTCATTGACGACCGGATGTGATCTTTTCATGCACTATGTAACACATACTTTAGCTTTAGAACGAGGACTTTGATTCACCAAGTCAAACTTTCTTGAAAATGCTGAGAAGTTTGGGGAGATATCTTATAAGGTGAGCTTGCTATTGTTATTCAGAAATATTTGCAATTTTTTTCCATGTTTGTACTTAGCTTTGTTATTGCAGGCACTCAAAATAATTGCTGCTTGATCAAGATTTTATTTTGATAGTGTACTATTTTAGTGCATAGTTTCTCTATAGTAGTCTTGAAAATTTTAAAAACTGCAACTCAAAGGATAGTGAGCGGATTTGAGGTTACATGAAAGAGGGTGAGGTGAGAGGGGCTGAGGGGAAAGAGGAAAGTAGGTGGGTTTGGAATTATGTAATTTGGATAGTTATATTGAAATCATACTTTCTTATAATTTTCTTTTTGGTTATAATAATACAATTGTATTTTGTCAATCTAATTTTGGCGATATTGTGGAAGGTGATTTTACTTTATATTTTTTCTTTCGGTGTCAAATATCTAAGAGACAAATTTATTATGAAAATTTTCAATTGGAATCATGAACTATTATGTATGTAAGGGATCATCAATATTGTTGTTCTTGCAATCAAATAGAAATTTAAGAGTTTAGTAGATTTGCCCTTTTTTTGTTGTTTGATTATTTACGGCGTGATGATAGATACTAGATATACTGCATTTTTAGGATCCTGATCTCAATCACACTTTATTTATGTCGTACTGTCACTGTGCATTGGCACGGGTAGGGAAGTACTAGTCTATTATACAATAGAAGGCTAGGTAACTGTCTCTTAGCTACCACATAAGTGGTGGCTAAGATTAAAAGTTGGAAATTTGATTCAAGGGCTGAGATTGATTGACAGTTAATTTATTTTCCCACTCTCACGACAGTTGTTACGTACCCTTCGTTACCCCCGCTTCCTTCCAGATCCGAGGTCAGTTAAACAGTTCTAAGTATTTGTAGTAGATTTGGGCGTGGAACCCTATAATTTTTCTCACGTTTTCCTTCCAAATCCGAGGTCAGTTAAACCCTAATTTTTATTTGAATTTGAATCTGAATTTATAATTCTAAGTATTTGTAGTAGATTTGGGCGTGGAACCCTATAATTTTTCTCACATTTTGTTCTTTGTGTTTGGATCTGTGTGATATAGAATGTGCGAAAACAAGGATACCGATACTTACGAAGAGGAGCTTCTTGATTACGAGGAAGAAGACGAGAAAGCCCCCGACTCCGTCGCCTTAAAAGTCAACGGCGAAGCCGTTAAGAAGTGAGTTTATGCTTTCGATTCCTACGCTCAGTCTCTTGGTGAATCAGGGCTATTATTTGCGTTATTAGATTCTATTATGTTTTTTTAGAATTGTTATTCACCCCCGCACATTTACTTAATACCCCCGCAATACAATTTTCAAAAAAAGTCATTAATTTAAATGACTCTATCAAATGATCATCAGTTTCTTGACCTGAAACAGTAGAAGAGAATGTCTACTCCACCGACAAAATTATGACCACGGCGGTGCTGGAGGTGTAGCGGCGGTGGAGGTAGCAGGCGAGATTCTCAAGAACCCTTTTGTGTTGCTTGGGTTTTGACAATTTCCAGGTGATTTTCCTGATCCGGGCATGGTTTGATTTTGTTTCAATTGGAGTTGGGTCAGTAATTTTAGCTCCGTAGGAATCATATGGTCCTTTCGTTTTTGATTGGAATGAATTGAGTTCCCAAACACACCAGTTTAGTTTTATTTTAAGGGTCAGAACTTTAGTCGTGGATTTGAGTTACCGACGTTGCAGTAACTCATATTTTTATTGGCCTTTCTTTTGGCTCATTTGGTCACTGATTCTTTATATTTTATGGCCGAATTATTCCCAAGTTATTTGAAGTTTTGTGCTTTTATTCGCTTGATTACTTTTTTTGGATGATTAGTTACTTATTATGCATCATCGGTTTGATTGCTGTAATGTTTTTCTCTGACAACACATCTATTGGTTGAAAGTTTGGTTGCTGATTATCTATAAAGGAAAGATGAATGATATGGTTGGTTCTGTGATTTTTGAATTTGCTTGGCACAAGTTTTCCTGAGTACTATTTTAGAGATCCACATGCTATTATTAGAATTGAATTTTCATCATCAGCTTTTAAGATCTGATTTTGTAATGAAGAGTGATATGGATTTTAACTCTTCATACCATCTTTGCAAAAAGTATATCCGAGGAAAGAGAATTAAACTCCCAATTACTAAAAAATACTCAAAAGAAAATCCAAAAATATTCTTCCCTAGTGAAACAATTACAATATGATATCTATCAGGAATTGATAAAGTGCCAATCTGGATTTTGAAACTAATGGGATGCTAGGACTACTAATAAAACTAGAAACTAAAAGTTTTTTGATAGGGACTAGAAACTATAAGTCAAGACCATGCTTTTCAGAAATGTATTATATTTAATTGCAGTTGGTTTGGGAAAAAAATATATGAAAGGTTTGGTTTGTTTCATAAGATTTGTTCTTAAATTTTCGGGATAACTACCAAAAATGATGGGAATTCTAAGTCCAGCTTCTCAACATTGAGATCAAAATCACTCTTTTCCAATATTTTATTCTCTTCATTTGGCGCATACATATTTTGACATTGTTTTCTAGAACCACACTTCTTGCAATGGCTGCAGTTTTAGTTTTTCATCAGAACCCATATCTTCAAGCGGACTAACATTTTTTTCGGTTCGAAAGTACCGCTTGGACTCTCATTGATATATGGGTATACATTGTTCTCTACAACCTCATTCCCCATTTTTTTCAGCAACTAATTCATCGGATTCCAAACTTTCCATTTAAATTTGGGGAGGGGAAGAGGAAAGGGGGAGATTGAATTTAGATTTATAAATGATAACAACCACCCCTGAGGATATGATCGGGTTAGTATCTTTTCTCTACCTTCACCTAATTTTGTATGTGCCTACAAGAATTGAATATGTATATTTTTTTCCTTCGTTAAAGTTTGATGAGGAGTTAGCAACTATGGTAGGTATCTGATATACTGCTAAAAGGGGTGAATTTTATTTGAAAATAGGCATGAAAAGGAAAATTTCTGATGGTATTCGTAGTAATATATATATACTCCCTCCGTCCCGCTAATATTAGCACACTTTCTATTTTGGGCGTCCCGCTAATATCCGCACACTCCCAAAAAGGAAACTTTATATTAATAAAATATTCACCCAACCCCACTCATTCTCTCTCCTACATTATTTTAATACTCACAACACCATTATAATTTATTACACCCTCCACTCATTCTCTCTCCACTCATTCTTTTACACTCACAACATTTTATTAAAATATCATATTCCTTAATTCCCGCGCAAACAGTGTTTGTGCTAATACTAATGGGACGGAGGGAGTATATATATATATATATATATATATATATATATATATATATATATATATATATATATATATATATATATAGGGTCCTATTATAATGAACCACATTTATATGAGAATCACGTAACCACTAATTTACGAATTTAGATTAAAAAATACATCAATGCTCCAGATTAAAAAAAAATAGAGGGGGTGGCATTTTCGTAATTATTTCATTTAAAATCCCCCTCAAATTTCAAAATAAAATATCTCAATATCTATAATTCAAAAAAAAAAAATCGAAAACACTGATTTTTTTGTCTTGACGAGACGATTCAAACTAGATCCCTGAAGATAGGATTTTGAAAAAATAATATTGAACAACGTCTAATTTTTAAAACACTGTGTTGCTAGTGAACACTAGCTGTGTTGTCTTAGTGAACACTAGCTGTGTTGTATTAGTGAACACTAGATGTGTTGTATTAGTGAACACTAGCTGTATTGTCTTAGTGAACACTAGTTGTATTGTCTTAGTGAACACTAATTAATTAGTGAACACTAGCTGTAAGTGAACACTAGATATGTTGTCTTAGTGAACACTAGCTATGTTGTCTTAGTAAACACTAGTTGTATTGTCTTAGTGAACACTAATTAATTAGTGAACACTAGCTGTAAGTGAACACTAGCTGTAAGTGAACACTAGCTATGTTGTCTTAGTGAACACTAATTAATTAGTGAACACTAGCTGTAAGTGAACACTAGCTGTAAGTTAACTAGTTATGTTGTCTTAGTGAACACTAGCTATGTTGTCTTAGTGAACACTAGCTGTGTTGTCTTAGTGAACACTAGCTATGTTGTCTTAGTGAACACTAGTTGTATTGTCTTAGTGAACACTAATTAATTAGTGAACACTAGCTGTATTGTTCATTAATTAATTAGTGAACACTAGTTGTATTGTCTTAGTGAACACTTAAAGCTAGTGTTCACTAATTAATTAGTGAACACTAGCTGTATTGTCTTAGTGAACACTAATTAATTAGTGAACACTAGATGTAAGTGAACACTAGCTATGTTGTCTTAGTGAACACTAATTAATTAGTGAACACTAGCTGTAAGTGAACACTAGCTGTAAGTTAACTAGTTATGTTGTCTTAGTGAACACTAGCTATGTAGTCTTAGTGAACACTAGCTGTGTTGTCTTAGTGAACACTAATTAATTAGTGAACTCTAGCTGTAAGTGAACACTAGCTGTAAGTGAACACTAGCTATGTTGTCTTAGTGAACACTAATTAATTAGTGAACAGCTAGCCGTAAGTGAACACTAGCCGTAAGTTAACTAGTTATGTTGTCTTAGTGAACACTAGCTATGTAGTCTTAGTGAACACTAGGCTGTGTTGTCTTATCGAACACTAATTAATTAGTGAACTCTAGCCGTAAGTGAACACTAGCCGTAAGTGAACACTAGCTATGTTGTCCTAGTGAACACTAATTAATTAGTGAACACTAGCCGTAAGTGAACACTAGCCGTAAGTTAACTAGTTATGTTGTCTTAGCGAACACTAGCTATGTTGTCTTAGTGAACACTAGTTGTATTGTCTTAGTGAACACTAATTAATTAGTGAACTCTAGGCGTAGCGAACACTAGCCGTAAGTGAACACTAGCTATGTTGTTTTAGTGAACACTAATTAATTAGTGAACACTAGCTGTAAGTGAACACTAGCTGTAAGTTAACTAGTTATGTTGTCTTAGTGAACACTAGCTATGTTGTCTTAGTGAACACTAGTTGTATTGTCTTAGTGAACACTAATTAATTAGTGAACTCTAGCTGTAAGTGAACACTAGCTATGTTGTCTTAGTGAACACTAATTAATTAGTGAACACTAGCTGTAAGTGAACACTAGCTGTAAGTTAACTAGTTATGTTTGTCTTAGTGAACACTAGCTATGTTGTCTTAGTGAACACTAATTAACTAGTTAAGTAATGTACACTAGTTAAGTAATGTACACTAGTTAAGTAATTAACTCGTGCACACTAGTTAAGTAATTAACTCGTGCACACTAGTTAAGTAATGTACACTAGTTAAGTAATTAACTCGTGCACAATAGTTAATTAAGTAATAAACCACCTGTAGGAACCTTATCTGGAACTCCTCCATTTTTTTCTGAAGAGCACGTCGCTCTCTAGTAAATACCTCTCGTCTTTTTTTCTGAAGAGCACGTCGCTCACAATGTGGCAACCTGAAAGGAGCTCACACTAAGAGAAACACCTGTATAATCATTGATTGACATTTGTGTTCATTAAATAAATATTTAATTTGTGATTGATTACCGTATTTTTCTTCAAAAATTTTGTTATAATTCCACTCCGTTATTGCTCCTAAACAAACATGTCTATAGGTTCATTGGTGTTGACTCAAGCTCTACTTGCTTGGTGTACGTGGATTTGGTTATGCTTGTTCACTCCCCATTTATTTTATTCTTTCATTACAAAGTAATACGGAGCAATATCATGATTCAAACTAGTTAATTAGCTAGTGTACATTACTTAACTAGCTAGTGTACACTAGTTAATTAACTAGCGTACACAAGGACGCGGTCAAGACCAAGTCAAGGTATCACTCCGTTGAAAGTCGTTATAAGTCATACGGCTAGTGTGCACGAGTTAACTAAATAACATGTACACTATATACATTACTATCAGACATTACTTAACTAGCTATTGTACACTAGTTAATTAGGCTAAAGTGTTTTAAAAATTAGACGTTGTTCAATATTATTTTTTCAATATCCTATCTTCAGGGATCTAGTTTGAATCGTCTCGTCAAGACAAAAAAATCAGTGTTTTCGAATTTTTTTTTCGACTTATAGATATTGAGATATTTTATTTTGAAATTTGAGGGGGATTTAGTTCACAATAATTACGAAAATGCCACCCCCTCTATCTCTTTTTTTAATCTGGAGCATTGATGTATTTTTTAATCCATTCATAAGTTGTCACTGGTTCTCATGCCGTTCTCATATAAATTTGGTTTAGCTCATTTGAATAACTTCCTATATATATATATATATATATATATATATATATATATATATGGTAGAGTAGCTTCAAGTTGACAGACTTAGTCAGAAGGCGGGAAGGCTATTACTTAATTAGCACTAAACGAGGATAACTCCACAGATTTTGTTGGTCCTACTCTTAGTATAAGATTTGAGATTATATGAATGCTAATGGAAGGTTTTGATTATTGCGGATTAAGATGATGTTTTCTTAATTTCTTTTTATTGACTTGAAACTATGCTGATTTCGCATTATTATATGGGTAACTCATACCACTGTTAGTTTAATGCAACAGAAAGCAAGTATAAATTCAGGTTTGGTTGGTTAATGATTCCATCAAATAAACTTGCAACCCCCTTTGTTCTAAAAGGAAAGTTTATTTTCTCAAATACCTTGAAGCTTCATTTTTAGTTTGATTTAACACTATTTTATGAGATACACATGTTCGTTCATTCTACCGCTGATAATAATAACAACCACCCCCGAGGATATGATATTAAGAGAGTTGACTTCAGAAATGACCTCTTCAAATGGAACAGGTAGAGCAAACATAAGTATCCTATTGTTTCATCTAAATTGAATCAGTTAACCTGGATATTAAGAATAATCATAAGTAGAAATGAAAAATAACACAAGCTTGAGAACATCTCAATGAGTCACTGAGAATAGAAAGCATTGAGTTTTCTCTTGATAACGGACAGTATCCTATTGTTTCATCTAAATTGAATCAGTTAACCTGGATATTAAGAATAATCATAAGTAGAAATGAAAAATAACACAAGCTTATCTTATCAAAATGTAACATTAGCGATAATAATATCTGCTAAAACTTGGATGGGTTTACCTCAAATAACTGCAATAAATGTACTATGAAGTTTATAGATCAGTGAATAGGATTAAATATTCTTCCATTCTGGGACATGATGCATTTTGTTAAGCTAATAAAAATTTTACCCTCATTGTAGGAAATCCCAAGGATTAAGAGAACACCAACTAAGGGTATGAGTAGAGTACAGAGAATGGAGTATTGGAATGCTAAGGACTGCAAGAAAGTCAAAATACTAGAGAAAAAACTTAGACAGACCCGACAAAGATTAAGAGCTACCCGCAGAGAGTTAGAGGCAGACCGCATAGAGTTAGAGGCAGACCTATACTTTATGAGGCGGAAAGTAGATCAAGCTGAGGAATGGGGAGAGTACATGATGAACCAAGTTAGGCAATTGATGGATGCAGGGGAAAGTGAGGAAGGTCAAGAGGAATGAAGAAAGCCTAAAGAAGGGATAGTTGTCTAATTAGATAGTGACGTGAATAGTTAGTTAGTATAGCATTAGATTATTTTTCTACTTCTCATTGAAAAGAAAATCTCTATGTTTGGTGTATGTTTACAATAGTTTCTTCCTATGCACAAATTTATTTTGATATACACATGAGTTTATCATTTTCAACTCCCAGGTAAATATATTTGCACTTTATATATTTGTAACGGTTTAAAATTATATTTAAAACTTCCTATAGTTTGCATGCGATTTCAATTTCCCCACATCTTTCTCTTTTCATTCTAACCCGTGCCAATGTCACGAGCATTTGTCTATAATACAATACACGGGGAAAATAACAACCTCTTATCTAGGGATAAAGAGCGGCTAGGATTAATCCAATCCAAAGGTCATAAACAGTTTAAAATAAAATTTAAATTAAATTAATTTTATTTAATGGCTGAGATTGATTGTTACGAACTCATCCAACGTTCATTATTCGACGGTTTTTGAAAACTGTTTATTTTATCTTCTCTCCTTCCCGCCCTTTTAATCACTATTCTCTGCTTAAATATTATGTCAATTCCATTTTACATATTACTGTGAAGCGTGAAGTTGGAGGGTGGAGGACGGAGTGGGCATTGAAGGGTAGATTTAGATCTAAATCAAGAGAGAGAGAGAGAGAGAAAGAGAGAGAGAGAGAGAGAGAGGAGAAACAGAAGAAGGAGAAGATGCCAAAAATGGGTGTGGCAGGCTGCCAGATTTTTTTTAGGATCTGTTTCTTTGTTGGATCTGATTTTGTATCTATTTTCCATTGTTTGGTTTGGTTTGGTTTGGTTTTTTGGTGTTGTTGTTAGTGATGGTAGAGAGATGGTGGCGGTGGGCTGGTGGTGATGGTAGTGGGATGGTGGCGCCGGTGATTGTGGGAGGCTGCCGGATTTTGAGAGATGAAGGAGGGCGACGGTTGGAGGAGGGTGGCAGTTGGGGGAAGAAGAAGAAGGTAGAGTGTGTGTGTGTGTTTTCATAGAGAGAGAGAGAGAGAGAAAAAAAAATAAGATAGCGGTGGGCTGGTGGTGATGGTAGTGAGATGGTGGCGCCGGTGATTGTGGGAGGCTGCTGGATTTCAAAAGGTGGAGGAGGGCGGCAGTTGGGGGAAGAAGAAGAAGGTAGAGAGAGAGAGAGAGAGAGAGAGTGTGTGTGTGTATGTGTGTTTTCTTAGAGAGAGAGAGAAAAAAATAAGATAAAAATGAGATAATAACTCAATGGATCCCCTAAAGTTATATTTTTCATACTTTTAACCCTTAATACTTTCACCTCAGCCTATTTTATAAACTTTTAAGGCCAACTCAGCAATTTGATGACGTGACCATGCCACATAGGCATATTTAACGGTCAAATGGATGGTCAACTAACGGAATGACGACATCACAAAAAAATAGTAGGTTAAGGGGGTAAACAAAAAAATTACATTCAGGACCAAAACAAAAAAAATGACTATAGGTTGGAGACGAAATAAATTTGAATATTTTAAAACATTTATTCTGGGACGGGGAGAGTAAGATTAAATCCACTTAGGTCTTCAACCTTAAAACTGTTCTCTATTTTTGTTCCATGATAGTTCTCTGAATCATCAAGAGAAGCATAACTTTTTGTCCTCTATTTTTAGCATTCTTTAATGTATTTACTGATGTTTATTAGTTTCATCCTATCTATCATCTCTTAGTCATGGTGTCTCTTCTTCGAAAGACAAGCTACTTAGAACAACCATCACCACCGACAAGAGTAATGGATGGGCTATTGACTCCTTTATCCGTTAAAATGAATCAACTCAGTTTAAATCAATTAAGTTAGTCAATTGATCTAATTAATATCTATAATGGAGAGCAAAGTTGGGGGTATTGGTCTAATTAATATCTATAATGGAGAGCAAAGTTGGGGGGGGTACATTCATTTTTCTAACATTGAGAGATTATTGTAATTGCAAATATTGTATGTCAATGAATGTGATGGGGGGTTTGTCTATTCCGGTGTACAATGATGTAATTTGGCGTACCAATCAGTCAATGATGATTACTTCAACCATCACCAACTCTGATACTACATGTATTTCACATTTGATCAAGCATGTATTTATTCTTTGTTACAATCGTTTTTCTCTACTAAATTCTCCAAAACGATTCAGATTTCTCAAATAGTATCAACTTTAAAATTTAACTTCAGCATTACAAATATATTTGTCAATCTTGGTGCTTTTTATTTATCATTTTTTTGTTAACATGCTATTATGAATACAATGAAGGGGATGAGAATTGAACCCTTGAGCTTCCCAAGACATGACAAAGGCATATAAAATGAGCTAAGGCCGATTGAAATTTTATATTCATCATTGTTTCCATTGTTTTGCCATCTATATAGTGACGCAATTCACTTATTTTGTGATATGCATGCTTCCATCATAGTATTGAAAGTTTGGAAAATTGCAGCTCAAAAGAATAGTAGGCAGGTTTGAGGTTACATAAAGAGGGTGAGGGGGGTGAGGGGAAAGAGGAAAGTGTGTGTGATTGGGGTTATGTAATTTGGTCAGTTAAATTGAAATCATACTTTCTTATAATTTTCTTTTTTATTATAATAATAAATTTATATTTTGTCAATCTTATTTTAGCTAATAGATATGTTGTGTAAAGTGATTTTACTTTAGCTTCTCTTTTTCTTTCTTTAACAAATAGTTAAGAGACAAATTTAAAATGAAAATGTTCAATTGGAAATCAAGAACTACTCTATATGTAAGGAATCATCAATATTGTTATTTTTGCACTCAAATGGAAATTTAAACAGTTTAGCAGATTTGATTTTTTTTTTTTTTTGGTGTTTGATAATTTACAATGTGATGATAAATACTAAACTTAATGCAGTTTCGTGGTTATTATCTCAACAACACATTATTTATATTGTACTGTCACCGTGCCAATTAAAGTACTAGTTAACAAACATTTTACGGAATGACTCAAGATTGAAACCGATTCGTTACATAAGCGAACTTGCCTATTTCCTATTCCCTATTCCTATTGAACGCAAACAATTTAGGTTCACAGACCATTTCAAAAGTCTACATACGTTATTAATGCTCAATGGTAACTTTGTATTAACGATTACAAAAAGGGACTATGCCCGATAAGTTCTAAAAAAGTTTCATAATGCCCGATAAGTTCCTTTCCCATGTTGTATTATGATGTTGTATTATGTTTCGAAAATACAACATCAATTAAGGCCATAATACTGCATTTCGGTGGCCGCCCAGTCCAGAAGCCCATGGACCTGGCGACCGATTGACCTTTGTGGGCAAATTCCTGCGATTCACGGCATTCGGCCAAAATTGCCAGATTTCGATGAAAATTGACCGGATTTCGGCGAAAATTGACCGAAATCCGGCATGCAGCGATAGTAGATGGCGGAGGGCACCTGAGGGCGGGTGCGGATGCAGTATTATGATTTTAAACTACTGCATAACTAAATGTTGTATTATACATAATACAACATGAGAACTTATGGGGCATCTATAATACAATATAGAGAGGATTTAAGTGCCTCTTATCTATACATAAAGAGGGATTAGGATTGAAAGTTGAAAATCTGATCGAATGGCTGAAAATTATCGTCATATCCACGTCTCCCACGCCGGTTACTACTTCTCCAAAAAAAAACCCTTTACGTTCTTCAGTCTTCACGGTATTCACCTCTCTCTCTCTTCTTCTTCTGCCGTCAAGTGGAAGCTCCTCCCTCCCTGCCATTGAAACATCGCCCCCATTTTGGTGGTTTCGGCCGCATCCCCTCTTCTTCCTCAAACAAACGGCGAAGGGTGTCATCACGGGAAAACCCTAGGTTCAAGCCAATGTTGTCAAGCGAAGTTGTTGTTGTGAAATTGGTGCTCCCCCGTTGCAATCAAAACAAAGAAATCCACACACCCACACGTACAAGAAAGAAACAATCACACACAAGAACACAAGAGTTGTTTACCCGGTTCATTCACCAACTCGTGAACTACGTCCGAGGCGTGCCAAGCCAATATGTATTAGACACCTCTCTAATATGTTGCTACAATGTGTTCTAGGCCGAAATTATGTTTATATAGTAATACAACGAACCCTAACGAGTCTAAGAAAAGATCTACACAAAATAGGAAACAAAATCGACCAGATTCAAACTCCCGACGCCAGCGCATTGCCTGGGCACTCCTGCAGCCGCGGTCGCCCTCCTTCTTTGCCGAGAATCCAAAACCAATTTTGACCACCAAGCGCGGTCGCTGTCCACCCCGAGCGCCGCCGTCTCCCCACGGAAGCTCCTCGACGATTTCTCCTTGCGCTTTAGGATCCAAATCCCAACAATCTCCCACCTGAGACTAAACCAACAAACACAAAATCACCCATTAACTCCCACCACAGAGTAAAGACCTTCGAACACATTCCCCCTCCTCCATATTGGCTTGACATTACCGCACCTCTCCTCAAGTACTAAGGCGAGTTGAAACCGAGCGACGTTTCAACCTCTGCGTGTTAGATCGTTCTTGCCTCCCCAAATCGCCTTCTACCTTGATTTCTCCCCGCAAGTCTAACTTCGCCTTCTCCCTCGGACCCACCTTCCTCGCAATGCCTCCCCTTGAAACTTGGACACACCTTGTTTCTTGCATCGACCGTTCTTGGTCTCGAATCGCTCTGCGTTAGGGAGCCCTTGGACATCCACACCGCGTTGATCAACTTTGTGTCCTCCCCAACATACCGTTTCTTGATGTCTCCCTTTTCACACCAACAGCCGGTTCTTAAGCCTCTTGCTCCCACCTAACGAAAACGACATTGTAGGTAGAGTACAACGTCTTCCCCTTAACCCTACGAGCCAACACCTTAGCCCCTTTTGTGACTTCCCAAGACCCACCAATGAAAGAAACACCATACCCTTCACTGTCAAGTTGTCCCACAAAAATCACTCTCCTCCTCAAACTGAACATGTATCACGTCGTGTAGTTGTAAAACAGCGCTCCATTAGGTGTCTTCATCATTACGTCCCCCTTACCTTTGATCTTCAATGGTTGACCATCACCAAGATAGAGAACCCCAAAATCTCCGCTTTGTATCGCTTCATTGGTTCTGCATCCCCACTAGCATGACAAGAAGCTCCATAATCCAACACCCAATCTTCACCCGACCGCTCCTCCCCTAGGATTAATACATCACCACCATCATCCACCACGTGCACCACCACCTTTTCCTGACAAATATAACTGATATGCCCCAATTCATCACAATTGTAGCACTTGACCTTTTTCCCTTAGGTCTCCCCCTATTTCTCTCCACCCTAAGTGCAGCCCCATCTACGGACGATTCTCCCTTTTCTCTTTCCTTCGCAACTCCTCTCAAGGATGAGATCTCTAACCTCCGTATACACCAATGCTGCTTCGACGTACTAATCGTTGTGACAAGAACCTCCCAACTATCGTGCAATGACTTTAGTAGAAAACAAGCTAGCACTTCATCGAGAAAGTAATATCAACACTTTTCAATTGGTCCACCATACCTTTGAAATTGCCGATATGACTTGCCGCCGTCCGCCCTCTCGACATCTTCGCATTCGCAAACCTCTTTATCAAATGCACCTTATTGATATTCGACGGCTTCTATACATGTCCGACGCGTTTGTAGCAACTCACACCGTTGTCTTGGCCTCCATAGCGTTCCGTGCAGACGTCGCTTGCTAGGGTATTCCTCTGCTCCTAACGCCTTCCGATCCAACGTCTCCCAATCCCCTTGTGACATGTCTTCGGGCTTCGCCTTCAAGGGTCCATGAAGATCCTTACAATAAAGGTAGTCTTCAATCCTTGTCTTCCAAAACGTGAAATTCACACCGTTGAATTTCTCGATTGAGTTCTTCATCTTGACTGCTTCACCAAAATCCCAAGAACGCGATTCAAAATTAATCAACTAATGAAAAGATTTTGAATCCTCCGAACCAAAGCTCGATACCGCTTGTTGTGAAATTGGTGCTCCCCCGTTGCAATCAAAACAAAGAAATCCACACACCCACACGTACAAGAAAGAAACAATCGCACACAAGAACACAAGAGTTGTTTACCCGGTTCATTCACCAACTCGTGAACTACGTCCGGGGGCAATTGCCAAGCCAATATGTATTAGACACCTCTCTAATATGTTGCTACAATGTGTTCTAGGCCGAAATTATGCTTATATAGTTTATACAAGGAACCCTAACTCAGTCTAAGAAAAGATCTACACAAAATAGGAAACAAAATCAGACCAGGATTCAAACTCCCCGACGCCAGCGCGGCCGCGCACCCCTGCAGCGCGGTCGCCCTCCTTTGCCGAGAATCCAAAACCAATTTTGACCACCAAGCGCGGTCGCTCTCCACCCCGAGCGCGGCCGCTCTCCTACGCAGAAGCTCCTCGACGATTTCTCCCTTGCAGTTTAGGATCCAAATCCCAACAGTTGTGCCACAGAAATCAGTGACTCCCATTCTCGATCGCTTCAAAGCTTTGTTGAAGGAGCGGGATGACGATATTAGGCTTTTTGCTGCCGGCGGTGGTGAAGGCGACGGGAAGGAAGTTGCTGTAAGTATATAAAAATTTCAAATCCCTTTTTTTTAAAAAAAAAAAAAAAACAATTATGCAGTTCAATGTCTGTTGAGTATGGGAATCTTTATCGACTGATTGTGCTAAGCTTTGTCGTTTTTCTTAAATCTGAATTTGTTCATGTCAGATTTTGACTTTTCAATGACCTAATTATTTTAACTTGGATTTTTTGTTGATTTACATAATCTAATTATGTG